>JBBMOJ010000155.1:0-84674 GCA_038090695.1 Sclerotinia spermophila | reverse complement strand
GGTGAAAGGTGGCCCAAAAGAGGGGTGGCCCGAAAGTAGGGTGGTTGACTTACAGTATAGAAAATATAACATATCATTCATCATACGACCTAACCTTACCTACTCACTCTCAGCCCTGTGAATTTTCCCCACAATCTCCATACCACCTTTTACTACTCCATTTCCGTTCATGCATATATATATATACAAACTCACAGATCTACAACCCATACCTATATACAGAATATATACATCCATCCATCCATCGCCTCACCTCAACCCATCTCTTCCTCTTCCACCTCCCTCTCCCCCTTCCGCACAACCATGCAAACGCACGCATATCCAAGCGAACCCCTGATCACCATTCCGATGCCCCAGCTCTGGGTTTAGGCAGACTGTACTACATACATATCATTCATCCTTACGAGTATACCGTAAGAGAAATGACCTAAAGACCTCAAGACCGAAGATCTTATCTCGATTTCTCTCACCGCATTACTTTTTGGGTTTTCTATATTATTCGATATTTACAAGAAGCTGATGTATTACTGTTACACGCGAAAGCAGATGACTTTTTGTTTGTCGATGTTCGTGTTCGTGTATGGAAATTCATACGGAGTATGTTTATCCGGGTGATTTGCGTGTATGCAGAAGATCATGGGGTTGTACTGATGATGATGATGATGTGAAGTGAGCTGGAATTATATATGATACGAGGGAGCTGAGCTTATGCATTTGGATGTATAAGGAGGGATATCTATTTGACTGACTGACTGACTAACTTACTTACTTACTTACTTACCTGAGATTTGCCACATCTTATATATTTCAGCCTTGGGATGAAAGATGGATGGATGAAAGTCGAAGTCCGGATTGGATGGGGAAGGAAAGGAAAGGGAAGCGGAAAGGGGAAACTAGCTAGCAATTGCTCAGGGAAAAATAATATAGATAATTTGTAGTTTTATTATATACACTAGAATATATTTATCCTATCTCATAAGATCAAACATCAAATATCACCACCATCCATTTCTTCAGCCTCATCCATGAATAAAATCATAATACTCCCCTTAAGTAATCGTACCTCGTCACAAGTACTCTTTACAAATCCAACTACAAATACCCGCTCAATACTTCCGTTTCATCCGCTCCGATGAATCTCCAACTGTATCGTCGGAAAGAAACAAATTTATCCCCGCACATTCATTTCCTACTTCGAATACATACCATCCAACCATAATATCTTTCGTACTTCCCCACCAAATTAGTACTGTAGATCTACATACCATAAACGTACACACATCCAAGAAACTAGGTAAAATACACTTAACTAATTCATGTATGTAAATAATTCATATTCATACACAAAGGGTCCTCCCCCATATTTAATTTTCCCTATTGCACCTATGATTTAACTATATATCATTTCTCGATAATTATTCATCTTTCTTGCATTAGATTTAGATTTAGATCTCGGTGGAAGTTTATCACTCAAGTTGATATACAAATTCAGATCTATGTACAGTATAATAATACACTTTACTTCCCTTCTGTTAAGAATTTCGTAGATGGGGGTGAGTATGTTATTGTATAGTTAAATCGAATTGTAAGCATTTAGGAAGATATAATAATGAGTAGAAAGAGTAAGAAGTAATTAATATGAATGATTTATTGCGGCAGTTGAAATCGTATGATTCTTCATTTCTCTAGAAATAAACATCTTGATATCCCAGCCCTCGAACATACAAATCCCTCTCCCCAGCCCCTCAGCTAGCACAATCAAATTCCCTCAGCTCCCTCTTGAAATCATTAAGGTTAGATCAAAGAAACCAAATAACTCACTCAATATCAATATCAATATCAAAAATCCCTCGGACAGCATATCAATCGCCACCACCAACCAAGATCCACAGTACATCACACATACGAGGTACAAGGACCATCCACCCAGCAATCCAACAAATCCATCCCGTGATCAGTACACCTGACTAAGATACGTCAATCAATCAAATCCACTCCCCTCGCCCACAAACCCCGCACCCCGCCTATCCACACAAATAAATGAATGAAAAGGAATACCGATACCGGTAAGGTTCGGTAAATAAATAAACAAACGGTATTGATATGTTGCTTGTATATATGGCATGTGAGCGGGAAAGAATTTACTCGGGTGGGAGATATTCGGGGTTTCTGATAATGATAATGATAGTAATAGTAATAGTAATGAAAACGAAAAAGAAATTCAATTCAATTCATCCGAAGTAAAAGAATTTGGAAAGTACCTCCGTAAAGTGGTGGATGATCATCTGATCTATGTACATTGCTATCTTTCAGTTTAGTTGTTAGTTGTCAGATGTCAGATGTCAGATGTCAGATGGTTACATTCGATATGACGTTTTCTTTTTTGGTTATAGAGTTTAGAGTTTAGAGTTTGGATTGGATTTTGGATTTTAGAAGAGAGGGTTGGGGAGGTAATGTATGATGTGTAAGTTTGATGTGAGTATATATCTAAGATTCTGATATGAGATTGACATAGACATAGAGATAGAGATGGATGGAGATAGTCTTGGATATTTGAGTAGATCTCGATCGAGATAAGAAGAAATGTATTTCCTGATTAGGGTTTTCGAAATCGTGTTCGTATTTCTTTCTTGTTGTTTTATTTTGATACAAGGTTTTTATGGTTTGTTTGTTGTCGTATCTGTATTATATTTATTATTTCTATTTTTATTTTTATTTCCATTTCCAGTCTCTTTCTATTGGTTCTTCTTCTAATCACTAATATATATATAATATCTATAATTACTTTGTTCGAAATCCATCTCAAATATATATGGAACATACAAATGGTAAAGAAAATCAAATCATCCATCACATGGCCAAACAAAAGAAACAAGAAGACGGAAGTTTCCATACCCAGTGATTGATTGATTCATTGATTCATTCATTCATAGAACATGTCTTTAAATCCTATAACAAAAATCACGAGGTAAAACGGTATTCCCCGCATTCTCTTCCATTCCTTCATTCATTCGTTCTAGAAAAAGAAAACCCCAAGAATTGAGATTTGGATATTGATTTGGAGATGTCCGTTTGATATACGATACAGAGTACAATGGAATGAATAAGAATAAGAACAAGAAGAAAAGAAAAGAAAGAATCATGTGATTAATAATTCATACATTCTCTTTCATATCATATCATAAGTTAAAAGAATATACAGATTCAGGGTTCATTTGTTTATTTGTTTATGCGAAAAAATGGAGAAATGAGAAATGGTAAAATCTCATTCGTGCGCATCATTGATTGATGTATGTTATAGTAATTATAGTACAGTATTTACAAGTATATGGATAGGAAGGAATACATACGGATTTCGATACCGACGTATTGGATATGAATGAATGAATAAGAGAAGCATGGCATGTCACTGTATGTATGTATATGTACTGTACATCCATCATCGTATTGGGTCGGAAATACTGGAGTAAAAGCTTTGTCTCAGCTCGTATGAATTCTTGCTTGGGTAGCCTTGTCTTGCACGCGTGTGATCTTGTTTGTTGGTTTGTTGTATTCTATGTGCTGTGCGGTGCTGTGTTGTGTTGTGTTGTGTTGTGCTGTTTGTTTTGTGGGATTATCATCACGAGATCACGAGATGGATAAAGTATGCGGTGTTATGCTATACTATACTATACAATACTATGGACCGCATGAATGAATGATCTGGATAGTAACGAGCTCAACAGATAAAGAAACAAGGCGTATTTATTCTTGATATGATAGGATACGTATGATAAGAATGAAAATCGAATAGAAATAAAATAAATACGATGTATGTATACTCCGTACGTACCCAGTAATGAATATCGCCGACGTCCCGAATAAAATACTCAATAAATAAAAATTGAAAATAAATTCAAATCCCTGCAATCCCATTCGTTATATTTATTTATTTTCATCTTCTTCTCTCTTCCAACAAGCATCAAAATGCATTTCATCCCCTGTCCGGAACCGCGATGAATAAACAGCACAGCCGGACAGGGGAAAGAGATGAAATACCCTTAACAGGCGCCACGGGTCGCTTGGATCATGTTACCGCCGGTTGGGTCGGGAGAATCAAGGAAATTGGAAAGGAAATCGGGTTGCACGCACCGTTTTGGAGGCTGCGGTGCGGTGCGGTGCGAAGCTGAGCTGAGCCTGAGATTGAGAGGAAAGGGTTTGAGTGTTTTGGAATGGGGAGTGGAAGTTTGGAAAGCGGAGATGGGAGATGGGAGATGGGAATTGGGAATTGGGATTGGGAAAAGAAGCGTGGTGGTATGGATGCATGGATGCATGGCTTTGATATGTGTGTGTGTGTACGCATGTATGAGTGATGGGGAGGAGATGGGGATATCACAAACTTTGATTCAGGTGATGAGCTTGGATTTAGAGTTTTGGGCCTTTTTTTTTTCTTCCTGATGGATCGTACGCACAAAATCATGGAGAAAGCGCTCGCTGGCTCGCTCGTATTCGCGTACGATATGTTTGCGTATTTGCGTACACTGCCCGGTGCATAGACGAAATGGGAAATGTACGTGTTTCGGATTTGGGTTGGGGATTGGTGTGTGCTGGGTGCTATGAACTATGAACTATGAGCTACTGCTATGAGCTATGTGCTACTACAGAGATACTATGGAATAGAATGTTTGAAGTCCATGAAACTTATCTAAGGACTACCGGTAGTTGGCTGGATGTTTTCTCTATCCCTACACACAATTCTAGAACTTGTCATATGACCTCGTGCTACGTGCTATGAGCTTCTATGTATATCAATCACTCTGGTTCGAAACACATGGGAATATATGGCCTTCTAACTGCATCGCAATAACAGTGTCAATAGTACGTGTACATAATGGATATTTCCCATGCTATTGATTGTTAGATATGGTTAAATCGGATCAATGCATGAAATCAATTATCGTTCACTTACTCTTCTGTATATTGCTTCTCAATGCATAGCATATATAGAGTAGTAAGTACATCGTACAGTAAATAAATACTACGTAAGATAAGTCTTACATCGTACGGTACAAAATACATACCTCGTGGAATTTGACGAGGGTCATGCACTCCACAAAACCACACACACACATACCCCTATCTAAACCACAAAGCTAAGCATGACAAAACCCTAGGTCGTCCCGAGAAAAAAAAAGAGGCTTTTCGGGGCTTTTCATTCATACTTTCATGTATACGAAAGGTATTTGCATATATCGTATAATCGTGGACTGGTTTCAAAAAAAAAAAGTCTAGTTGGAATACACAAAACGTCATTTATATCCCATCATTTCAAAGCTTCTACAGTGTATTATTAATCTAATCTCTTTTTTTAAACTTTTTCTTTCATCCCTCCTCCGGAAGCACCGAAATATAACCCTTGGGAATCATACGTTCCCATCTCATCCCATGCCATGTGTTTCATCTCGTAGCGCATACATATATATAGTTCACTCCCCGGATTCCACTCCACTCCACTCCCTCCCGGTTCCCCTTTAAAATTATACACACATACACACATACAAACACTATAAAATGCCGAAATCCCAACATTCCCATCCAGTATAGCCTCAAACAACCTCATCTTCCGCGCATCCCGAAGCGATTAGCAAGACCTTTCCAGAAAACCTTCTTTGTCGGTCTAATTTGGTGGTAGGTACATGTATAGTATGTCTAGACATATGGACTGACTGGGTACGCATTGATTTTTTGGATTTCTATTGATTGACGAACCGGTAAGCATGGTTCCGTGACCCGCGGTTGGCTTTATGGATGGGAAGTTGTTGATCTCATTTCTTTTCCGGGGTTTTATGGTATGGATATGATTCAGAGTTTATTTGGGTATTGGGCATTGGGTATTGGGAGTTGATGCTTTTTTGAATTTTTTATTTTAATTTATTTTATTGCATTATTTGTTATTGTTATTATTATTTGTTTCTTTTTTGTTTTTTGTTTTTTTTTTCATCGACAAAAGACGAGGGTATGAATATGAGATCTTCAGAACCGAAGGAATTAAACCATGGATAAAATACCAATTTAGTATTCCGAGTAATATATTCCCAGCAAGATTTTCACGCCCTGCTCGCTTCTAGATGATCAAAAATGTACTTGGTAAATACTAAAAAGTCCCTGCAGATTCTAGAAAAGTATCGCCTGTGTAAAATACTACCCTCGGTGCATGCATATCAACAACGTCTTTTCATTCTTGAAGCATAGTCGTCAACTACCGAAAAAAAAATACCATATATAATCGTATCACGCATTTGAGGAATCAGAAATAAGAATGGATGGATGGAAGACGAATAGACGGTAAGCAAGTAAACGATAGACAGATAGATAAGATTACTACCCTTTGCGGAGCGGGGCTAGATGGGGAAGCCAAAATCTGACCCGATGCGATGAGGCGTTGAGGGAAGGACGTTGATTCATCTCTTCATGTGATTGAGAAGGATGATACGGGCGGGCAGTGAGATGAGATTCTTCAACGGGTAGTAACGGGAAACACAACTCGGTCATTGGATACTTGATATGGTATGTAGTTTGCTGATGGACAGAGCGGAAGATGGCTCGGGGATGGAGATTTCCCGTGCCGTGAGAATGGGGATGAGGTGAGTGTGCGATTTTAGAAGAGAATGTTGGAGAGACAAGGTATTCTCGCATTAATAAATGTAGCTAAGGTTAAATCCCATTTGACAGCAATACAATAACTTTTTTTTTTTCATAACGTGCGTGCGTGATAATAGCCATCCTTCACGACATCAAGACTACCAAGCATATACAATATCAATATCAATATCAATATCAAATCTACAATACGATAATATGCTAATATGCCTATAGATGTCAAAGCCATCAGCTGATTACACCACCAAACCTTCCAAATCAAATCCCCTCGTATTCATTGGACGGAAAATTATTGTTCGGCCGGACCAATTAATCCGAGCGCCGGTTAAGTTTGATGAGCCGCAACGCCACGACGCAAACACGAGATCAAGATTGGGTCTAGAATATTTCACATGATATTTTTTTTTTTTTTTTTTTTTTTGGCTGGCTGCCTCATCAGGGATCATTTTGTGGTCTAGACTCTCTGATTTTCGAATTGTGAGAATGAGTTTTTGAAGAAGAACCTCATCGTCGTGTGCTTTACCAGAGTATAGTATATCTGTGAGAAGAAGTCACGCTTCGCTTGATCTCTCATATGATGGTCAAGTCTCTTTGGATATGTTTAATGGGTAAATGATCTATCTTATGCAGGTACCAATGGTTTACGAAATAATTATCAACTAGATTTTCGATAAACCCTCCTTCATTCGTTCCAAAAACACATCCGCATTCATCCAGACCGTTCATTCAAAAGACTAATTAATCCCAGAAGTGAGAATCCAAATTAACCATCTATATTATCCCACCCAACCACGCGGTTCATATCAAATTTTAACCACCAAACACGACAGGGCATCAATACCCCCCCAAGAATCCAAATCATGTGTCAAAAGCTCGGACATGATAATTGGTAGAGTAGCGAAAGCGTGATAGCCCTGTTGACCCGGTTTGCCCTATCAATCCTTGCTTCTCATCGCCTCCCGTTCTACAGATTGCCAATGGCGGACGATGATCCATCCGGGTTTCAATTCGCGTAATAGAGATCCTGGCAGCCGGACAGGAATCCTGATGAATTTTTCGTACGGCCGTTTGTTTTTTTGGGGAGGGGGGGGCTACATCCTGGGAGTGGGGTGGGTGAGGATGAGATGAGATGAGATGGTATTCGGTCCGGTAGGGATTTCAAACGTGATGAGGGTTGGCTCCGAGGAATTGGAGCTGGAATTCGGGCGTGATGAGTCTGGATGCGGGTGATGGGTTGGGTGGGCAGGGGACGGTTCGGCGACTGGGAATGGCTGGAATAGGAAATGCGGAGGGAGTGCTTTGGGCTTTGGGTTGGGATTGATCATGTGATTGGGATCACGAGGGAGGAATTCAAGAAACATGGAATGGATGAGAGGGGACTACCGAGGTATTATTATTCGTATCACTTCATGCTGACGACGAAACTCATAGGTTAGGTGGATAATATACAAGGATTTTTTAACCTCGGGTTGGAGTGCGCAAGAGGTCATCGTTGCAAGAATATCTATCGGAGAAAGCTTGTCACAACCTATCTTCGCATGCACAGGACAGCTAAATCTAGATGTAATTAATCTGGAAATTCCGAGGTCCAAAACTCCTCTTTCATTTCCATCCCATCCATCTTTCTTTATCCCACGAGGGAACATACTTTGTGCCCCCTCACTCACGTACCAGTCTCTAGGATTGGAATCCTCATAAAATCCGAGGTCATCAAATCCCTAAATTACCACGCGAGGGAGACAACATGCTTCTGGAAATCCCATGTGCATAAGTTACATACGCTTTATCGCGATACAGAAGCGAGATGTCAAAGGTGTTCACGTTACATCAATTTCCTAGTTCAATCTATCTCTTTACCGATATTACAGACGTAGGTACTCCACTTCCACGTTCATTCATGGGCTGGAAGGTTTTGTTGGAATTGGGGGCTTGAATCTTTGATTATAGGATTGATAATCATAATCAATGGGTACTTGATACTTGTGGTTGGGGGTCCGGATAAGAGATTATCGAGGAGTGGAAATGTTTCGAAAACGGAAGGTAGATTTTGGCCGGAATCCTTCATATGCCAAATGGGATTTGGTATGTATTACCCCCACGAACATGTTCTATAGGTTTTACCATCGGCGGTAAGTTTATCGTAGCACGTGTTTCAGGATGGAATGGACTTCGATCACGGGAACCCGAGTTCTCATCATGCCCAACACCTACTTGAGAAAATATTAGCAGATATGAGAAACCCAACCATACGGTACGTGCAAACCCTATCTAGTTCTGTCTATTCCATAAATCACAATCTCTCATCGCAGATTCCCGAAACAAACCAACACAGATAAATCAATCAATCTCAAAATAAATCACATCCACATCACATCCACATCACACGTATTCAGATAAAAAATATCTATCAAGCGATGAGCCCAGATCATTTGTATGCCCTTACACCGTCTCTCCTACCCTTTCATTTATCACTTGATCCTCTTTATCCTTCCCTGCCATCCATGTTTCCATGCGTGCGTCTTTCATCGTTCTATTTAGTTTCTAGAATATGTTGACTAGGCTGGCACGGTTGAGAAAAAATTACTTAATTTCTTTCTTCTACCCAGAAGAAGTCTTCCGGACTCGAGATTGTCTCACTATGCTTAAACATCTTTGTTTTATTTGGGAGAAGCTAGGTGGGGAAAAAATTCATGTCACATCACATCACGATGCATACATACATGACAAGACATGGTCCCCGGCGGTATTTGAAAAAGAGCAAGGGAGAAACGGCTTGGAAGTGAAAAGCTTCGCTTCCGCACATGCAGATGTGGATTTTGGTGGAGATTTGGTTCCGGAATGATTTGGTTTTGAGATGAGGTTTGGGGAGGGAAGGAATCGAGTACCGGTCCCGACCGTTGGAATTGGGCTGCGTTGGTGAGATGAGTCTAGGAATTTAGGAAGATGGACTGTGCTGTGCTGTGCTGTGCGGTTTGGTTCATGGGACATATGTACATATTTTTCTCTGTGGATACCGTGAGACGGGACATGGTAATTAAGACACTCGACTCGGCGGTATCATTCATTTACATGAGTGGATTGCACTTTCGACTGACGTATGTTATCTAGTGGAAAGGGAATTTGCAGTCGATTTAGAGTTTTATGGAAATTAGAGGGGGGATGATATTGTGTCAATCCAATGGGTAGGATAAGTTTTGGAGTAGGAGGAATCTGACCAGTTTTTTTCATAACGTTTTTCATTTTTTATTTTTTCCCCCTTTACTACAAAGTATGATAGTTGCATGGTACTTTTGTAAAACTCAAAGATCGTATTGGTTTCTTTAATGATCTGACCTTTCGTGCTTCAAATCGTAGCTGCATATGAAGCAATGAGTATCGAGCATCGAACATCAAGTGGTATTTTTCATTAAGTTCGTTTTTCGCAGTGAGAAGTTGTACGTATCTTGTGAGGTTAGAAATCGAATATCAAAAGATTGATATCTCGATCGAAAATTTGGGAGCAAAAGAAAACAATGGAGCGATATTTGTCTTTGAGATTTTTACTTGAATAATCATCTGATGGGAAATATTGAATATAAATTAATTTGAAAAAAAATCTAAAATTAAAATCAGAAAATGTAAAAATGAGAATATATTCAATTTAGTGGTTTTCCTACTTAAGTATCCTTATTTCAATCCTTCTTTTATTCCTACGTATTTAATGTTTAGATTTTGGTCTTCCTAATAGAGGGAGTTTTAAAGATAAGATGTATAATATGACATCTCCCCCAAAGTAGGCAGAGATAGGAAATTATATATATATGAAATTGAATTAAATAAAACACTATGCTATACTATACTATACCACTATATAATTAGCGAATATATATATATGTATATATCACACGCATCGAAGTAGCATACATCATCGTCGCGACTCGCGTGCTAGTCTTAGCATCTATCCATCTATTATACATCATTCATCATACAGTATACAGTATTCATCAATCCTCTCAAATAAAAACCCGAGATCTCGGGTGCGGGGAGCGGGGCGCGGAGACGAAAACGCAGGAGAACTTTGTGGAAAGGTAAGTTAGTGGATGGGTATGTATAGGTATGTATGTATGCGTGGAGAATAGCGGTCGGGATTTGGCTTGTGTGGTGTTGTGTTGTATTGTACTGTGCGATGTTGTGTTGTGCTGGGTTGGGTTGGTGGATTCTGGGCGCTGTGGTACGATGGGTGAGAGGTGGTGTGATGGGATGGGATGTTGTACTGGGGGCGCTGTAGTGCTGTGTTATGATGGGTGATAGATGGTAGGTGGTGGGATGGGATGGGTTGGGTTGTTCGGGAATGATGAGGTGTGTGGTGCGTGGTATGTGGTGGAAGAGATAGTTGGGTTGGGGTTCGCATGTGGATGTGGAAATGGATAGGTTGATGAATGGATGGATGGATGGAAGGATTGTAATATAGCGGTGATGATGTGTATGCTATATCTACTATATTTATTATATATTACACATACCGTGTTCCTATCTCATCTGTATCCCCATCTGTATCCTCATAAAATAAACAAACTAAAGCAAATCCAACCGAAGAGAATCGATGCGAATCCAAATAAAGCGGATAGAAGACAACGGAAGACAATAAATACACAAGCATCTTGAACACATCACAAAGAGTATTTCCTTTTCCATCAGTGTATGAGACTGGATTGGATTAAAAGTATAGCATAGCATCGTATAGGGAAACAAGATGATAGCATTCAATTGGAAATCGCCATCTGGATTTCATATACTCGGCCAGCTTTATGACTGAGAGCTCGGGAGGGAGGGAGGGGAGTGGAGGGAGGAGTGGGTGGGGATGTATGTATATGTATGTGGATGAGTGTATATATACAAATCCCAATATAAGGCAACTGGAATTGGAATTGGAATTGGAGATTGTTGAAAAGTTGAGTGAGGTGTAGAATAGTGTGTAGTATATATTATCTTGTGGATTTGAAATCTAGATTCTCTCTTGGATTGGGATTGGGATTTGAATGAGGGTGTATAGATAGAGATATATGTATATATACACATATACCAATATAAGAACAACTGATATCTTTCAACTCTCTAGCTAAACCACAGAGATATTGTATATAATATATACTAATATCTCAACTCAAATCTCAACTGGAATTATCCATTTTCATTTTCATTTCCAAAATCCAATTCACAACTTCCTTTCCATTTCATTTAGAACACCCTATGCTAATTCTGATTCGGGGATTCATGTATGATATCTATCTATGTATCCAAAAGCGATGCTGCTTCTTAAGCTTTTTTCATCTGGTATATACTTTATACGGATCCGAGTCTGTGTACTAAATCTATACACATACGTTTACGCATAGATATAGATACTAGGAGTATAGCAACACAATAACCTAAAACACAATCATATCTTCAACTTCATACTATACAAGTATAGCTACGGGGATAGAATAAAATGGATTAGAAGGACGGACGTGATGATATAAGTTGGAATTCCTCAAATTTGGGTTTACTGGTATTTGTGTTTTGGTGAATTTGTGAGGGCTATGAGGGCTATTAGAGCTATGTATGTACAGGAGCGGTTGGTATGGATGATGGATGATGGATGATGGGAGTGAGTCTTTGTGTATTTGTGTATTCTGGGGGTTTGTTTCCATGGCGAGATTGGCTGGGTGGTTAGTTGGTCGATTGGTGAGTTGGGATTTATTAGTATATGTATTGTCTATTATATGGTAGGCAAAAAGATAGATAGGTGCTCATTAGTCCAGCTCCCCAGCTCCCCAGCTACCAACTACCCAGCTACCCAAAAACCCCAAACCCCAAACCCAAACCTAAACCACAGAATTCCCAAATACCCAAAACCTCACCAAGATTACAAAAGTGGTACCACAAAATCCACGCCGTGTATCCATCCCGCATGCCTTATCCCGCATCCCCGCATTCCGCACCCGCATCCCCCATCCCAAAACTCCGAAAAAAAGAAAAACAAACCTCTCACAGCATCGCAATATGCACTACATATTACACACACGTATACACAAATGCATGGAGAAAATCGAAAGTGTGCGGACAGTGTAAGGTTACCTTACGTTACGATATAGGTTAGATAACCTATCGCAATCGCAATCGCGCATGCTGGTTCGTGCGCGTGTATAAAGGATGTGCGGATTCGGTAAGGTACGGTTTGGGGAAGCGAGGGAGGGGAGGGGATGGAGGAGAATGAACGTGAGGGGTTGGGGTTGGGATGTGTGTATGTGATGTATGTGTGATATGTGTATGGATTTATTATATCAGGAATATTGTATTGTATTGTATTAATATTGATATTAGAATAGTAGGTAGGTAGATATATTATTATTATCTCAGATTCCGAGTATAAATCCATAATAAATAAATGCTTGCTTGCTTGATTCCTTGTCTATATCACCACATCACCATATCACTATATTATCAAATCCAATAAATACAAATACCAAAACAGAAAGTAACAACCATGCTACCCAACACTACAAATCTAGACCAAGCAACAAGCCAAGAAAACCAAAGCAAACCACAACACATACAAATACCATACATACGTACACCACGAATCATAATATAGCACATCCTATCTAATCTATACTATACCTGTACTCAAAAATCTAAGTGTTTACTTACATCATATATATCTGAATTATATATTATATTATATCTCGAACATATTTATTCACTCACCATCATTCACTCACCCACTCATCCAGGTTCTCGGAGAGCCCCCCTCCAAAAAAAGAAACCAAAACCAAAACCAAAACCAAAACCAAAACCAACACCCCAACACCCCAACACCCCAACACAGCAACTCAATGCATACACGCAGACACGCATAACGAACATCATCCCAGCATCGCCCAGCCAAGCCCCATCCAGCCAAATGCAGCCCATGGAACCAAGCACAAAGCACAAAGCACAAAGCGCAAAAAAAAAGAATGCGAGAATGCGAGAACTCGGTATCAGGATTGATTTTTGAATTTTTGAATTTTGAATTTTATTTACCCTGGATGTGATATGCGTAATTAATCTAAGGGGCGGCATGTATATAATATGAGTGCATATCGGATCGGGATCGGGATGGATGGGTACGGCATCGGGAAGGAGGGGTGGGGTGGGGTAGGATAGGGGAGAGAGAAAGGGTTTGTGAGATGTGAGATTGGAGATGTGATAACGAGGTGTGAGGGGTTGTGTGGAATTGAGTGTTTGGTTGAGTGTTTGGATAAGGGCGGGATGGAGGGGTGGTTTATTTGAGAGAGGGTTGGAGTGAGTGATTATTATTTAGTTATTCAATTATTTATAGAAATTTTGCGAAAATGATTGTTTAATTGAACTGGGTTATTGGGATTTGTGGCTGTAAATCTGTAAATTGAGAAAGTGAGGAATCTCGATGTATTTGATTAAGGATCTAATGAGTCTAGATTGTTTACATTGAGTACATGAAACCATACTCACATGATTGTAAAGTACCCAAGTACCTCTACACTCTCAACCTCCCTCTTCCACCACCTCAAGTTTTCTTAACAGTTCCACCCCCAAGCCTCCTATACTTCCTCTTATCCTTCCTACTCATCCTTGTCTTATCTCTCGTCCCCTTCCCCCCCTCCCAAAAACTCGCTCCTCCCCTCCTCCTACTAATAACCCTCTCTCCACATCCCGCACAATCTTCTGGTCGATACGGTCCCTCCCTACTACACCATCCACAAATCATTCGTTTGGCCCATTCATTTACATGTTCTTCTTTTTCATCATGACACTTATCACATGCATATACTTTCTCACAACAACTAAAGCGAAACCAGCGGTAACTTTTACCGTAATGTCGACAGAGGCCATTTTTGGGGAGAGGAGTACCAGGGACGATACCGAGTGTCTCTTTCTTTTTTCTCGGAAGGAGATTATGAGGAGTTGCGGAGGAAGAAATTTGTAAAAATTTGATGGTGGGGATGGAAAAGGTGAATTTAGAATGACATTCTCGACAAACATTTGTGGTTGTTTCGCCGCGGATGGAAACGATTCCTGGAGATGGATAGACGGTGGAACATGTGGAGCATGTTGGTGTGAATGTACTGGTTGTGGTTAGTTGGGCGTTAGAGTAGAAATAGAAATATAATGTGACTAACCTAGGTAACATATCACCAACTACACATCCTTCCAAATCCAAGAATCCAGCTCGGACATTGCTTGCGTGAACGAGATCTCGACGGTAGCAAATTACAAGTGCAGTTGCACATTTCCTACAGGTCTCTGTCTTTTGAACTCCAGTTTTGAGACCTTTAATTTCTGTAATATCTCTGCAGCGAGAACATTTGACAGTGATGTTCAAGGTAGTAACCTCTAATAATTCAATGCCATAAAGTTCAATGAATGGAAATGATATAGCTGTACCACATTCAGGATTTGGTGCTGGGGTTTCAGGTTCATGTTCAACTCCAACTCCCCCTTCATCAGTTTCTGATTCGTCACCGCTGCCGTAAGAGTACATTGAGTCAGAGTCGGAGTATTCAGCATCTTCAGCATTGACAATCGTCCATTCGGGTGGTCGAGCAATATGTTGAATATGACTCTTCTCTTCGGTTTCATCACTGGACACACCTTTTCCCTTGACATCTTTCTGTTCTTCAACAACAGGCAGCGGTGTTCGCATAACAGGAATAGGCTTTGGTTCTGTATTCAAAGCAGTCTTCGCAAGAACGTGCATATTTTGTGCAAGGTAATTAATATGGCCCATCAAGTTCAAAGCGTTGGCTTCTTCAGCTTTCTGCCCAAATACTTTTTCTACAGATTTTGCTTCCGGAGCATCTACTCCTTCCAATTTGATTCGACAAGATTCGAGCGGATAGATAGTGGGTACAAACAGTTGAATGGATTTAACAGCTTTGATCGATGGTGGTAATTCTCCTCGTTTTCGGGGTTCAATTGGAATGGTGTATGCAATCCCATCACTAGACTTCTTGTAAAGGGGTAATCTACCCATCCTCGCTTCCAATTGCCTGGTTTCTACCTCTCTTCTTCTCGACGCCTCAGCTTTCTCAGATTCCGTGAAACTTACAATTGGTTTACTTGGAGTAACCTTGGGTTGCTCTGATTCTTTCTTTGTAGATTCAGGCCGAGGTGGTGTTACCACAGGTTGTACTTCTTTGCTCGGAAGGGAAAGATGTCGCGTGTCCTTGTTAATGACAATTTTAACTGTCTCGGCTTTTTGTGCAGATAGAAACTCTTCCAAATGCTTATCCAAAGACTTCATCAAATTCAATAAGGTATCATTCTCTTTGTCTTGGACCAATCGATCAAACCCATTCTCCACATTGATAGCAAATCCTCTAGGGATATCCTTATTGTCCACCCTCAAACTAGGTGGCGAGGTAGGATATTGAGGAGGTACTGTAAGAGAGCATTCCAAAGCAGTCATCTCGAAAGGGAAATCCGGGTCCGATGGTGTGAGATTGAACTTCAGAATAGTAGTACCCTCGGCATTTCCAGATGGTCGAATCTCCTTGGGAGAAAATCGTCTTCGAATTTGTCCCAGCTGAAATTCTCGAGGGTTTTCAGTTTGTGCCTGTGGTACCGGCTTTGATACTACCCGTGATGCTGGAACAGGATTTTTGATAGCTTGTGACGAATGATTTTGAATCACATTTGGTCTTTGTGTAGCTTCCGATATCGAAGCCTGAGAAACCTCGGGCACTGTTTTATTTCCCGTGGCACGGCTAGGAAGTTTCGTCGGGTCATGGATGAATGAACAACTGTCACCAGCTCGACAATTTCCTAAAACATCAAGATCAGTACCCTATCATCTCATAGCTGATTCCTCTTCATGTGCTTTCACATGTGTTTCCAATATCACGTGGTGTAACCCAAGATATACCCAATTGTGATGATACGAACGCCTCAGGACAAACGCCACGGTTCAACAAATCAACCCCCAACCATTCATCTCCATATCATGTCGACATCCCACGCTCATTACCGATGATCGGTGAATCACGGGATCTCCACCATGACTGCAACTTTGCATTACCCCATATGCAAGACAATACCCTCCAATGCTCTTTTCCCCCAATTTCCGGCAGTCCAATGAAAATATTCGAGAAGAATTGATTTGGGAATAAAATAAAATAAACATTACCTGATTTACTGAAATATCGACATATCCTTGTTTTCAGCGGCTTTTGAGAAGGAACGTCAAGAGCTTGTGAGGCGGAATCATGTTCGTTTGTAATATCTGCCAACGCATCAGTTCAATTGAAGCAAGCAGATGACCCTAGGCAGAAAGCCATGATATGCACTACAACCCGGGTTTTAAGGTCGATGCATAAGGGGAAGATAGGGAAAATGAAGAAAAGTCCAGGGCGGTGAATATGTAAATAGAGCTTCTGACCTGTTGGATTTGGAGGATTGGATGTCATGGTATCTAAAGATTGAGTAGATATTGCTGAGCTGGGCATAAGAGGTCTCGGAAGGTTGTCACGAATAGGTATAGAATGATGTTGAAAAGACGGTATGGAATGTTGATCGAGATAACAAGATACGACTTTTTAGAGTATGTTGGAGTTGATTGAGTCGATTCTCAATAAGGCTCTCGTATTGAGGTCGATGAGAAGAATTGCAGATGATATGTTTTGGTGCGATTGTTAATAATATTCTTGTAGATTTTGTTGGATGTTGATGTTATTTTGATATCACGGGGAATCCGAAAGATTTGATACCGAGTTGGTGGCCAATTTATCAAAGTGGAATCTTCACCAGAATGAGTCGAAATCAGCCACTCTGACGGCGTTATGTAACAATGACTCCAATATGCCTTGGATTTGAGTCATTCATTGTTTACAAATCAGTTGAATTGAATTGAATTCGGGAACCTTTATAAAAGGGAAATATTATTATTTATTATTTTTCTCTATTTTATTGAATTCTTCAATATTTTTATTCTATTGTTTAAATTCAATTCAATAACTTTGTTTTCTTTTTCTCATCATGTTTCATCTGCCACACCCTCCAAAATAGAATGGGGACATTGAGCCGATGTCGTCACTCCCCAACATACAAGCATACTTGAACATTTTCTTGATTGATCAACATGAAGAAGAAGAATCG
The DNA here is from genome assembly GCA_038090695.1 of Sclerotinia spermophila. NCBI lineage: Eukaryota > Fungi > Ascomycota > Leotiomycetes > Helotiales > Sclerotiniaceae > Sclerotinia > Sclerotinia spermophila. Next base: position 66,896 of record JBBMOJ010000155.1, on the reverse strand, counting down.
AAGGGTCGAGACCATTGAAAAAGAAATTATCCTCGAGGCTATCCGTATCATCTATCCATCTCATTCATCCTATTCATCCTATTCATCAGTCAGCATACGAGGAGATGAGAACAATTCGATATATCAACACGTCAATATGTCAACATATCAATATGCTCGACATTGAGATCTGCAATCTACTCAAGCTCCTGTACCGGGTTGGTATTCTCACATGTTACAGTTAGCATAGTATTGATATCTACAAATCAACGATTCCCTTACCATTATTGTATCTGCAGATTGGGCATGACTTACTAAGTCTTTTTTATCAACGCACGCAGACACGAGCAAGCCATTCCCCCATTCCCCCACTTTGTGACTCGTTGTAGTCTCCTACTCGGTGGCGTATGTATGAGGGTTACTTTACCATTAATACTCAACGCTACAATATATGAATCATCTAGACCTTCATTACCTAAGATTCGAAAATTGGAAAGGGGGGCTGATCGCGAAGTCTATTGGTTTGTTATTTTATAGTGATTATACTTTATCCATATCTCTAAGTTTCGAAGTCGAAACCTTGGGGTCACGAATGGTTGGCCGATTCAGGGCAGGATTTTTAGGTTGTTGATTGGTCGCGAAGTAATGGGACAGAGACCATTTAATGTGCACTCACATTCTTACGCTCTCTGCACATGTCATTTCGGGGGAAAGCTTAAGTTTATTGAAGATTGATGGTTCTGGGCTCTGGATAGCGTGCATGATAGCCCCTCTGTTATGGATAACTGGTGCAGGTAGAAGGGCCTAGCCACGTTTAACTCAACCCTAAATCATGAGTATGAAATTTAAAGAAGTCTTTCATGTGCATTTCGAGATTTGATAACCATTGCATGTTGGATCTATCCATAGTGATTTCCTGACTAGTTCCAATGTTTTTTGAGATATTTTTGTTCTCTGCTAGTGTCTTCAAATAGGAGTCTTCCCCAGAAAGTCGCTTCATAGCTACGATTTTGCCACAAAGTCAAGATACAATGTAGAACATCAACCAAGAATGAAACCATCTAGTCAGTATAGTAATATATTTCGAATTGATCGACACCCAGAAGACAGAGCTTGGCCTCCCTGTTTACAACGCCGCAAGCGAAGACGAGGATTTGCTCTGTAATGCAATCTCTTTCGCAAAACAAATCAAACTTCACTATGAGTACCTAGAGACATTCTTCACTTCTTATGCTGAACGAACCAAACTAGCGATAGCTCCTAGATTTTATAGATACTTCGTAATAAATAACAGCGATATCCACCATGATGTTACTTACTATATCTCGACACAGAGCCCAACCCCTGGATAACCTCCTCTTCTATATTTCTAGCAGTAAAATTGAACAGTATCTTCTGTGCATAATATGATACCATACGATGGATGGAGTCCGTAACTTCCATCAACTTCCCTCATCTCCCCGCGCCGCAAGAAGGCTTCCGCGTTACGGGGATATCTAGTCCAGCAGTGATGAAAACGGCGCCTTTGAAAACTACAACCCATGTGTTGTTGCACTTACAAGCCGCGGAATCTCGGGATAATATATGCAGAAAGTAAAGCAAGCAGCTCGTTGAGAAATCACAACCGGGTCGTCATTCCTGCATCAGCAAAAGCCCGCATCTTCTTGTAAAATTGTCATGCGAATCAATGCCGGTGATGAATTCCTAGGTTATAGATATTGCTGTGCCGTGGAGGTTGACATGGTATATGGTATACCAATTTCGGCGACAAACTCAAGAAAAATATCATAATATGGGAGGTAGATACAGTATGTGGTTATGTGATCCAGTTTTAGCTCTAAATCCACGGGTTTGTGAACTATGAATTTCAGAAAGTTCAGAGAGTTCAGAAAGTTCGTGACTGATCATCTGCTGGCCAAGTAATATATATGTGGAGTATATACGCTGGAAGTCGAAGGCACAAAGACCAGTTCTATGATATTTCAGAACATCTTTATTCTCCCAAATGCTCTATATACAATTCATCGGACCTAATTCAACTCTCTTCTCCAAGAATTTGGATAGAAATCCCGGAACGGATAGGAAGTGATTGTTCATACCTTTATCTCTGTATATACGTATAAAATAACACCATACTCCGCATATATATAACATCATATCATCATATAAGCACACAGATAATACAAATCCACCCATCCACTTCCAATCCGTTTCGCACAGAACAACAATCTAACTTAACTTCCACAATCCCAATCAAAAAACAACATATTCATCTACCACCACCTCACAGCGACAGCGACATGTTCGCACAATTATTAAGAAACCCGTAGTATTCTAGACATTGGTTATGAAAAGATAGAAAAATGGGAGGGGAAACTGGGATTTAAATTGCATTTTGCATTTCAATATTAGAACGATAACGTAGGCTAGCTATCTTGATTCATCTTATGACTTGGGAGGAGGATGTTTAGAGCTGAGGTATTGTGTGGTTCTGTATAGGGACTGAAGTAGGCGTTGAGAGGATGCGATGGTGTTTGCCTACATGGTAGATTTACCAGGAGTGTGACTACGGATCACTGGAGGATAATCGAACTTGCGAGGTTCCAGTATACTGATTCTTGATTTGGAATGCGTGTGGCATTACTCATGAGAGTGGAGATATTGAAAGGATATTATTGTTCAAAAAGAGATGAGAAAGCGAGGAGATGAGGAGGAAAGAAGTATGAGAATCAATATACTAGGAAGTGATAGATAGATTTCGCTATACGTATACGGAAGTAAACAAATAAAAACGCAATTCCCAATCCCAATCCCATAACCATCGCCCCCCTCCCCCCCTCCTCTTTCCCTCCCCTCCCACCAAGCCCTCCACCCCTCCATCCCAAAACCCAAACCCCCCTAATGCCCCCCCGCCTTCCCCCTAAACCCCCACCTCATCTGATGCGCCACCATAATCCTCACTCCCAGCTCCTCCGCCCACTCCCACACCAACCCCGGATTTTTCTGAAAACCCCGCGCTACAATCGTCAAATCCAATTCCGTGCCCTCCCCTCCCTCATCCTCATCCACACCTCTTTCCCCTTTCTTCCCCGCCAACAATGCCTCCGCATGTTTCCCACTCTCAATCATCCCCACCGTTCCAACCAACATTCTCTCTCCCACCGCTCTCTTAATCTCCTTCGCAAACGGCGCCTGATACCCTGCTCCCGCTGTGATTTTCTGTCTCGGATGATTCGCCCCGGAAGAAACATCCATTAAATCAACCCCCTTATCCGCAAGTATCACCGCCAAGCGTGCCGAATCTTTCACCGTCCAACTCTCCTCTTCAAATCCCTCGTAATCCAACCAATCCGTCGCGCTAATACGCAGGAAAAGCGGCATCGTCTCTGGAATAATATCTCTCGTAAGCTCCACAATCTCAAGCGTCAAACGAATACGATTCTCAAAACTTCCTCCGTATTGATCCGTCCGTTTATTCGAGACTGGAGAACAGAATTCGTGGAGAAGATAGCCATGCGCATTATGGATTTCAATAACATCGAATCCGGCCCGAAGTGCCCGTTTGAGAGATGCTGTCCAGGCGTTCTTAAACTCTTGGATATCTTCAAGCGTCATGGCAGAAGGTTTGCAATGGTGGTCATCGAAGGGAAGAGCGCTTGGTCCTTTGACCCCAGTGGGCCAACCGCCTGCTTGCGCCGTTGCAACCGCAGCGCGATCGAGCCATGGTGCTACCATGCTTGCTTTTCTCCCCGCATGACTCAATTGAATCCCAATCAACTGCCCCTGAGAATGCGCAAATTGGACGACTTCCTTCAATTTATCACCTTGAGAATCTAACCATAAACCGCTATCTTCAGGGGTGATTCGTCCCTCGGGTAAAACAGCGGTAGCTTCTACCATTGAGAGACCCGGTCCGCGGGAGATGATGCCGCCGAGATGAGCCATGTGCCAGGGCGTGAAGTGTCCGTTAGAAGCGGAGTATTGACACATTGGGGAGAGCATGATGCGGTTTTGGAGGGTGAGGGAGCGGATTTTGAGGGGGGTGAAGAGTTTGGGGGTTGAAGGGGTGGGGTGAAGGGCTGTGCCCGAGGGAGGACTTTGGAGAGGCGTGTAGAAGGGGACCTAGATGATGTTAATAATCTGTATTTTGGAGAGAACATTGCAGCACGTACACCTGGTGCAGGTGTGTTGAGAAGACTTGGACGTGGAGTACTGGTACCGCATGGAACACCATGTTGAGGATGAGGTGTTGGTGTTGACATTGTTTGATATTATTATTGCAATTGATAAAAATCTTGTAGTGAAACTAAACTATTTGATCTGGATGTGGTGATTGCAAAATACCGACGACTTTCTCAACCTTAAATAATCACCTACATACAAAGAAGAAACCACTCTCCCCGCACCTAAATGATGCATCGTCGTATGACATCACGCCAACCTTCTATGCATGCTCCAGAATTTGATGAATAACAAACTTGCATTCTGTCTCAGGTCTTTTTTCGGTATTGTACATCTCTATTCTGCCAAAATTCCTCTTAGCATACCTCAGTCATTTGTTGGATTCAATTCATCGTACCACGTGTAAATAACCGGTATTAATTGGAGATATTTCGTCGGTTCCGGTATGTTGCACTGGGGTTAGTAACCTCGTTGCAGTAACCAATACATTTTGTGAAAGGAGAAGAGGCTGTTCTCGAAATAGTAAATTGACTTGGCATTTTTCCGTAAGATGCCCGATACATTCCTGTGTTTCAATACCGAGCCGAGTATTGTCCGACATACACTTTGAAAACGATCAAGACTCTACATTCCGAATATTTGGGCATGAAATTTCGAAAATGAAGATTGGATTAACCAAAATGGATTTTGATCTATGATAATCACCATTCTTTTTTGAGTCATCTGGGAGAGCGTAGAATAGAAACCTTGCGAAAGAACGCCATGGTATTCATTGTAAATTCCTTTGAATACCTAAATTTCACCAATTCATTACATGATGACTTCATTAGAAACATCCTATTGTTGTTAGCTAAAACCTGAAAGTAACATAGGATGGGAAACCTTACTCTCTTCAATTCCTTAAATGGTAAACAGACACAGTTCTGCACACGAACTTCATCACCAACTCCACACTCCTTACCCAAAATAGTAATGCTTTGAACCTTGACACCATTCTTAATGATACTCGTAGTATGACTGTTAGCTGGTGTAGGAGTTCCCTCAACACGAGCCCAGGCACCAACTCTACTGTTCCATCCAATGATAGAGTAGAGAACACAAGCATCATGCTTAATTTCAGCATCCTCCAAAACAATAGACTCCTTTACTCTGGCACCAGCGCCAATAACAACACGAGGACCAATCGAAACATTAGGTCCAAGTTTGGCGGTAGGGTCGACGTGTGCAGTTGGATGGATGAATACTGGTCCGAGGATATTGGCAGATGGTTTGGCCAGTTCCTTTGAGCCAGTTTGGGATGCCTTCTGGAGGTACAAGGCGTTGGCTGGAATAGCTGAGCCAGCAGTTTTGATTTGTCTCCAGAAATCTTTGGTTTCATGAACGAAAAATTGCTTGCTATCGGCGAGATCACTCAGAATATCTTGTTCCAGTCTAAGAACTTCATTCTTTTGTACGTCTTCATCATCTTGGAAGAATGAGGAGTCGAGGTTCTCGGAGGATGGGTAGGAAACAAGACGTGGACGGTCGGTACGGCGCTTGATGGCGGTTCTGATAGAAGGGAAGATACATTCGGTTGCAAAGAGATAGACACCGCAGTTGATCAGGTTCGAGATATGCGATTCTGGCTTTTCAACGTAATGAAGAACTCGACGGGTGTGCGCATCGGAGACGATGCAACCAAAGTTGCTGGCAGCATCTTCACTAACACGGGTACCAAGAATAACAGCTTCGGCATCTCTGTCTTCAAAAAGCTTCAGCATATCATTCAATGGGAATGAACAGCAAACATCTGCATTAAGAACGAAGAAACGTTCTGGTCGTCCCTTGAGAATAGCATCTCTGAAATGGTATAGACCTCCAGCAGTTCCCAGAGCTTGGTATTCTCTTAGGTAAACGATCTTAATTTGAGGGAATTCGTGTGCGGCATCCTTAATGAAATCGCGGAAAACGGATTCGTCATAGTAACCAATCATGCATACTTCTTCGATGGAGGGGACCTTTGCGATGGCGGTGAGACAGTGCCAAACGATGGGATGACCAGCAACCTCGAAGAGTGGCTATAGGGAGCAAGAGTTAGTCAAATACCAAATACCAAATACCAAATACCAAATACCAAATACCAAATACCAAATACCAAATGGAAAGAATGGGAATATATCTACCTTTGGAAGATCCAAGGACAATGGTCTAAAGCGGGTTCCTCTGGATGGTCCACCAACCTAGTAGCCTCATCATCAGCCTTCTTCCTTGCGCATTTGCATACTTTCATAGATGTGTATTTACCAAAATCACAGCTTTGGTTGCTGCTTGAGCAGCACTACCTGGTCTTGCTCTATGTGGAATTTGTAAAGACATTTTGAATGAATGAATTGGTGAGAATTTTCTTTCTATGAATATGCTTCAATATAAGTCTGCAAAATGAACATGAACATGAACACGAACACCTGGCTTGGTTCTAGAGCTGTGGAATTTCAATGGTATGGCTGGCTTATTCCGCTTATTCTGTTAATGTTGAGTGCTCAACTGATCTGTGCACTTGTATAAAATACATAATTTATACATAATTTATACACAAGTCATGTGAAGATAAGAGGATAAGTCTATATGCATCCCCCTGAACTCCACTTTCCCCTCATGCAAAGAATATATATATATACATCACTTGAATCACACTTCATCAAGTCCAACAATGATTATTATACCTCACTCACAACATCCAACAATGAAACTCAACCACACAGCCATAGATAGCAAAACTTGTCCTTCTGTCCATGTGAGAAGCCGACTCAAAAAAGCAAGTTCAAGAATCCTAGCTACCAAAATCAATTCCATTGGATAGGCGTCTCCAAGCAACAGCAACATGGATACAGATTCACTCACCCGTTGCTGTGTGGTGATTAGAGTGAAGTCTGTCAACTTTGAGTCCAAGCAAAGCATCACTACAACCTCCTTGAATCCCCCAAGCAGGTACTGGCTCCAGGATCAAGGTCTATCTAAAAGGTACAGCTGCATATTGAACTTCTATCAGATTTTCTAGTGTTTGCAAGATTAGTTTGTTCATGCTTTGCAGTTTTGTAGGAGTCTATCAATTTTGGCGGGGAAGGCCAAACAAATCTGATAGTCGTTTGAGATATACTAAAGTGATATCAAACAAAAACAAAAGATTCAATAGAATTGTTATCATTCAGCTTTCTCTAATCGCCGATGTCCAAGACTTTCTTTAGAATCTATCATTCACTCTCATATTCTTTTGCCTCTTATTCGATAGAATCTATTCGCCTTGAAGGCTTCATGCAAACACTCTACGCGGTCACGCTCGCTAAGTTTCGCGAATATTTGATTCCACCTGTTTCTCTTTCACTTTCCACTTTACTTTCATCCTCGCTATTTTCTCCTCTATTGTAACAAATCTCCTTCAATTTCTGCAAAGCTACTTGCAGAAATCTCGAACTTACTCGCCATTATTTTCTTTCTCTATAGAACTCCAAGTGGCTGCCTTGCAATAATCCTATCCCACAGCTTCCAGTGCGGAAAAGGTTCTGCTGGTTGATTCTGGATTGGAACGATCTCGAGCTTCCAGAGAAGCTTTACCTTTGTTTTATCAAACTAAGATCCCATTTGATGCTTCCAGCTTTTTCTATCCCGAGGTATGACATTCCATCTTTTGATCTTCGCATGCCTACGATGCAGCACAGCACGATCTTGGAACTTTCTATGCCTCTAAGTCTATCGATCTATGCAGTTGCTGATACTTACTTGATGCAGGACAACACTAGCAAAATTTCATATAATTGATCCTCATCATGGCTTACCGGGCTACAAAAAAGCAGAGGGAAGACTTCACTTCAACGAATAGTCAGTTTTCCAGTCCTACTAGAGCCAGACTCCCGACCAGCCCTACCAGCACAACACTCTCGACCACCCCTCGTACAATCAAGCAAGAACTCTCGCACAATCGTACACCTCATCAAACCTCTAAGGGTACCAGGGAATACCACCTCTCTTCAAACCCCCATTATCAAATCGACGCTGATCAGGATTGCCGAGCTTCTGATTATACTGGTAAACTATTGTATCAAATCCTACCCTTGAGCATTCACTAATCATGTCTTCCCTTTACAGATTCTCATCATCGTTCTCGTTACGCCCACCAAGAATCTGATACCCGCAATATAACTCCAAGTGTTGACGGGATGACGGGTCTTCATTTAATTGGAACGGATCCACAAATTCGGATTGACGCTCTCAGTCAATTGGGGAATTACGACGTCGAGCATGTTGTTGATCTTCCAAAGATTGTCGTGATTGGAGATCAAAGTGCCGGTAAATCATCCCTCATTGGCCGACTGTCAGAGATGTTATTACCTACGAACAGCGGGTGCTGCACAAGATGCCCTGCCAATATCATAACCAAACCAGCAGAGACTTGGTCGTGCACAATCTCACTTCGTCAAAAGTACGGATACCGAAAGCCGAAAAATGCAATCAAAGATCGGGACGTCACTAAGAGCAATCCATTTCCCCCTTGGTTCGAGCAAGAGCTTGTTACGAAAGAGTTCATCAGAATCACGGACAAGTCAAAGCTAGAGAACGCGATGAAATGGGCCCAGATCGCTCTTCTCAATCACAATCAGGATTACGACCAGTTCATTCCAGGCAAGGGAGTACAATTCCTCAACAACAACACTTCGACCGAGGCTGACGTGACACCCAATGTTGTGAAAGTTGAGATCTCCGGCCCAGGTCTCCCTACACTATCTTTCTTCGACCTCCCAGGTATCATTGCTAACACGCCCAATGCTGATCAAAGATATCTTATCAAGGTTTTCGAAAACATTGCTAAGAAGTGAGTGCTACTCTCCCTCTAGAGTTGTTCCTTACATGTAATCAATCAGTTTGGGCATGTCTAACCTCTTGCAGATACATAAGAACCCCCAATACTTTGATCATCTTTGTTATGACCATGTCTGTGGAAGCAGTTTTGTCGAAGGCTAAATCTCTCATTGAGGAAGAACGTGCCACTAATCGTTGTATGGGCGTCTTAACGAAGCCGGATACACTTGTGGAAAAGGATGGAACTGGGGGTACCAATGATTGGGAGAAAATTCTCAACGGAGAAGAGCATCGTTTGGGCCACGGATGGCGTGTTACCCGACAGCCTGGACCGGATTTTCAACCAAACGGGCTCGATTACCATGTTCAAGCTTGTGAAGATGAGCAGTCCTTCTTCGATACCAAAGAATTGTGGCAAGGCCCATGGTTTAAGTACCAAGACAAATGTGGGATACCAAGGATACAAAGATTACTTTCTCAACTTCTTGCAGACTCAATTCGAAACAGGTGTGTGACAAACTGTGTTCTATTCTGTTCCCCAAGACTAAGCTGATAATATCTGTACAGCCTACCTGACATCAAGCGAAAGGTCCATAGGCGTAAAGCTGCCATTAAAGGAGAGTTAGATGGTTTGCCCGAGTTGCCCAATCAGAATGTGCAACTTCATGTTTCCCGTCTTCTGCATAATTTCAGCCAAGACGTACAAAGAATGATGAATAGCGAACAAAACCTATCCGAAACAACTTTCCATGGATCCTGGACCAAACTTTCTCGCCAATTTCATGAACTGATATTGCACAACAAACCACGAATTACCGTTTCGGATCCATCGGATATACTCGTGGTTGAAGTCTTCGATCTCGAGAACGCTGATGGTCACGTTAGGTACGAGCCTGTACCTATGTGTAGTAGGAAACGTAGCCACGGTCAGATGGCCAATGAGGGGGGGTCGAACACACCCGATGAAACTCCATCTACTCCTTCAGGACTCAAATCCGAGACTCCAAATCCACAAAACTCTCGACCAATTGCTCATGCCCATCAAAATCCGTTCAGGAACACCATCTTTGAACGCCATGCACATTACGGCAGAGGCTTCACCACCATCGGCGAAATTCGAAGACAGATAGAGAATAACACCTATATGGGCCTGCCTGACATGGTTAATACGCCGGTATACAAACACTTCTGTCAAAAGGCCGTTCGTGACTGGAAGCCGCCTGTCAATCAACTTCTTCATGGTGTTATTGGCCTGTTACGTTCTGAAATTGAAAAGAGTGTAGACAGAATCTTGGGTCCATTCCGACAAACCGGTCTGTACAGGGAATCGATTCTAAATATTCGTAAGTGGATCGACGAGTTATTGGAGAAACAGTCAAAGGCACTCGATAAAATCTATGAGCTTGAAACATATGATCCATTCACTATGAACCAGGAAGGTATTCAGAAGATAAAGCTAGTTGAGAAAGCCGACCTTCAACAAGTTCGTCACAAAGTCCGTGCCATCCGATTTATTGATAAGGAGATTTATACCAAGTCCATAAAACTGAAGACAAAGGATACTGATGGGGAAAAGGCCCTTCTTCAGGAGACGAAGAGGCTTGTGGATTTGGTCAGACCTGAGCAATTAGGAAAGGATACTTTCCAGAAAGAAATCGATGTCGCGGCCTATATCCGAGGATATTACATTGTGGCTGGAAAGAGATTTATTGATAGCGTGTGCATCAGTATCAACAATCGTCTCTTTCGTCAGGTGAAGGAAAATATTGAAGATCTCTTGGAAACCCGACTTGGCATTAACCACCCTGATACTGGTAAGGCAACCTTTTTATACTTTGACAACGATACATGCTAACTAGAATGTACAAACAGGTGTCAAGAAGTGTGGAGAGCTTATGGAAGAGAACACAGAAATGGGCGTTAAGCGTCGAAAGCTCAAAACCGAACTCGAGGAGCTCAACGCTTTTGAGTTCGAGTTCGAGCGCCTTGTACAAGATCAAGCTCGTGCCGAAGATGATAAGGAATCAAATGCAACAACTACGCTTGGTGAAGAAAGCCGTCGCTCTGAGAGTGGGGATTCAGAGCCACTCGGAGAACGTTATCAAAGCCCAGTTTCCGACTTGTTGAAACGCCGTGGCAAGTACAACAATAATAATGAGATGCGCGAGGCTGAGAGGAGAGGAGAGAATTATGTCAATGGCTTACCAGATATTTCTTAGGTTATGAAGATGTAAAGCTTCCCGTTTTGCTTCATCACCTCACAGGAGCAATCTTTCCTCGGTAATACCCCCTTGATACTCAAGCTCTCTTCGCTTGGTGTGTCATGCAAATTCATGCAGCAGCACGATGAAGTTCTCCATGTCATCGTCGGCCGCTCAAGAGTTTCCTCTTCTTTGTACCTTGTCTGTCTTAGGAGTTTTCTGCGGTATTGCTTTGTTCTTTCTTTGGGGCAGCCACCATGTTAGTGTGGATCACATCTTTCCTCTGTTCTTCTTGAACGCGCAATAAAGCCTCCACTCGCAACGTACCTTGAGACTTCAAGTAGTTGCATTATTCTCGGATAGAAGGACTCGAATGATGTACTGGCCTCAACAAGACCACTCCCACGTGTATCATCACATCTGTCGTCACCAGGTACCTAAAATACGACTCTACGATACACATCTTTTTCTTCTTTTCTTCTTTTCTTCTTTTGAATTAGTTTGTTTGTACTTGTTTTGAAGGATGTTTGCGTAGGGGAGATATGGATGGAAAAATGAATGGACGAATGGATGGATGGATGGATGGATGGATGGATGGATGGAGTTGGATGATGAAACTGGAGGATAAATTGCGAAATTCTATGTACCTGTCCTTAAGAAATAGAGGAAGTGGAGTAGGATGAATGGGGATAAATTGCGAAGTCAGAAGTACCTTTTTTTTTTAAGAAAATGAATGAATGAATAGAATGGAATAGTCACAATTAAGACCTCATAACACAATCTCAGACTCATCCCTTCCTGTCAAGTTATCCTTTCTTTCACCGTTCCTACCTTCTTCGCTTCATTTCTACCCTGGACTTCCTCCCTTTCTCATTTCTACCCTGGACTTCCTCCCTTTCTCATTTCTGGCTTTCTGGCTTTCTGGCTTTCTGGCTTTCTGAGTTCATGAGATTCTGTTTTTACATTATTATACCCTTCCCCATAATTACATTACCTCTTACACCTCACTCGTTTTTCCTATTCTTCCGCACCAGTGGCACCATACTCCTTTGCTTCTAGCCCCTCCTCGTTGGAACTATAAATTCTTTATATCCCCCACTTATATATAGGAGGAATGTATATCTAGGAGCTCATATTTCTATACATATAACTTTTCCTCTTTTTTATTTTTCGAGTAATTATAATTACATTTCATATGATTCATGTTATTTCATATCACGTCATGTTGTATCATATCAGGTCATGAGCTCCAGACCGAAAGATAGCATAGTTGAAATTATTAGATGAGCAGAAAGTTAGATATAAAAAGCTACATGCAGCAGAAAGCAAATTGGTATATCATGTCCCCCTCCTAAATTGTGAATTGTGAAAAAATAAATTCGTAAAATCATTTCTCTCGTGATGGTGATAATACAGTAACATCCAGCAATATATTAGTCCATTTTTCAGTACTTCCCCTCTCTTGTGTTCATCGTGCTGTGAGCACCATAGCTACACCCCGCAAGAATGCATGCATGCATCCACCGAAATTCTCAAGAACAACGACCTTTGATCTCTCTGAACTCTAGAGAAATTTGGGATTGAAGGAAAATTCAACCCATCTTCTTTCCCGGCACAGCCTGAGAATACATAGCCGTGTGACCAATATTTTTATAACTCCCCACTTTAGGCGCCGTATCCTTCAGCGCAGCCAAACTACCTGGAACAGGTCTTGGAGCTGCATCATCTTCTTGCCAAGGAGTACGACAATAAACACAAGTGACAATTCCACCATGCTTACTAGCTTTCCATTGAGCAAAACAATCTTTGTGGAAATTTTGACCACAAGCTGCTTTACACCAAACGATCTCTTCGGTGACGGGATCCATGTCGAAGACACAAATCGGACATTCACCTTCGATTGGTTTGCGTTTGCCGTTGTATATTTGTTCGTCGTCGGCTCCGGCATCATGGTCGTGTCCATCGGGTGCACGCGTGACGGGTGCGTTAGCCCAAATGTACTCTAATTCGTGAGATAGGAATGCCTGCTGATAACAAAGGTACATGGGAGCTTTGTAGATGATGATTAGTGCATCTATGTTCTATTAGCTTGTGGCTAGATGCCAAGTAAAGTATGGAAGTACGTACAGTTAATATGCTTGCATTTTTGACCACGAATTCTCTGATTTTGGTCAGCATTGGTTCATACAAGGAGAAACAATGACACCACTCACTGCATCCATACATGTACAACTTGGAGTACGTCCAATCTTGGTTTGATAAATATTACCGGTACTACCAGCGATATCGAAATCTTCACGAGCTCTTCCCTCGTCGTCAAAAACTTTCTGTCTGTTCAACATGAACATACGCTCCTTTTTGATTCGCTTGACCTTATCCTTGAACTTCGCATCAGGCTCTGCAACAAAATCTTTCTCTCGTCTCTCCCCAGTACGAGTATCAATATTTTGATAAATGATCACGTCAGATGCAAGTTGTCCTTCAATCACAACATCTGGACTCTTTTCTCTCTTAGCTCTCTTTTTCTTCGGTGGTGCATCAGAAGTGGTAGAAGGACCAGCTCCAGCGGTGGGAGGTTGAATAACAGGAGCTTCCGGTTCCATGACCAACGTTCCATCATCAGACGCTTGAAGACGTGCTACTAAGTCTGCTTTCTTGCCAGTCTTTGGGAGTTGACGATGATCAAGCTCAGCTTTCAATTGAGTGACAACATACTGGCTCCAATCAATTGCTTCGGCTTCCTCATCTTCTTGAACGGGACGTTTGGTACGAGGCATAATGAATTGATGAAATGATTTTCTGGTAGGAAGTATGAAAGGTGGATTCAAAGGGAATGGTAGAGTAAGTTATGATTTGATGGGATGGCAGAATTGAGCGTGACGAGAATACATATATGTGTATGAAGAGTATGAGAATGAGATCAATGGAGAGTTTGAATTCGATGAAGAATCGTTTAAATACTTATACTTTTTTGAGAAAGTTATTCTCGTTAGAACATCAACAATATGAAGTCCATGATGGATCCTCAATTATTGTATGTAGAGAGAAATGCTTAATGAAAAAGACGTGCAGGATGTGGATGTGGCAATTCGAGGAGGTAGCCTGAAATACCCCACTTTTATCCAGGCAGAAGTCGGGCTTGAACACGAATTTGGCAGGGAAACCTCGTGATCTGGTGGATTATTAGATGACTCAGCTTAAACTTCACTCAAGTCAAGCTGGAGTGAAGTTTGAAATAAAAGTTGAGATAAAAGTACATATAGTACAGACAGTATCACTAAATTAGACAACTTTATGAAGGAGTTTCTACATCTGGATTTAATTCCTCTTATATTTGTTAACTGAGATGAGCTTGTGGTGAAGGTGCCATAGACCGCCGTCTTAAAAAAGCCTCACATCTTTGTTGACGCTGTTGATTCAAACCGCGAAGATTCTTTGCTATGGTGACGCCTCCAAAGACTTGGGCCAAAATCACCGATGAAGCGTCCAGTAGTCCAGTAGTCCAGTAGTCCAGAAGCGTCAAGAACCAAACAATTACTCATAAACTTCTACACTATACTCCCGGTAGAGCTCCCATCTCCTTTTGTCTGGTCGCCCAGATGAGAGATTGTTGACTTTCATGACTAAATTAACTTCAAGTCAGGTGTGGGTGTGCTCTGACTGTTGACTTTGGCTAAGATATCATGTGTCTAATTGACGTGAGGAATTAGCTGTTATTTTGAAGATGAGTACATTAGGTGAAGATAAATGGTTTTATGATCAAGGAAAGTAGTAGAAAAGAGATAAACGAATGACTATGTAAATAAAACCTCATCCATAAAGAAAGACATTGAGAGGATGGGAAGAATGACACTGGGAATACTTCCTCGGGCCGATGTTGAGCCGAGATGGACTTTCCCGTGACTTTGGAATCCACTATTTTATGATTGGCGAGAACACGAACTTGTCACCAGTAGATGCGCGCGTCTCTCCTTCACGTTAATTGTTTTGACATTCCTTTCACTACCTACCATCTTCGAAGACCTGCGCATTTGTTTTCAGCAATTCCCAGTGAAACTTGTCTATCATTTCATCTCTCCCCATTCACATTGAGCTACAACAGTACTAGGAAAAGTTCACAACTTGTTTGGCGCATATTTGAAGCTCCGTCGCAATAATGCCTCCTCGTAAGTCGCACATATTCAATCACAGAATCTTCACGATTGCAATCTAGCTGGACTCTTATGAATTGTCTCTCCTAAATCAGTATAATTTTATGGCCCGCGCTTATCTTCTACAGAACTCAGCGATGACGAGCGTTCCGCTTCCGATGCTAGCGAAG
Source organism: Sclerotinia spermophila (assembly GCA_038090695.1). Taxonomy (NCBI): domain Eukaryota; kingdom Fungi; phylum Ascomycota; class Leotiomycetes; order Helotiales; family Sclerotiniaceae; genus Sclerotinia; species Sclerotinia spermophila. The sequence continues at coordinate 51,380 of JBBMOJ010000155.1, read as the reverse complement.
ACATATATGAAAAGCCAGTCAAGGGAAAAGGCAAGAAAGAAGAGTCGGAGCCTGCAGAAGACTTGAAAGTTGAGTCAGATGGAGGAGGTGACAAGGAACAGGCAGAAGATGAGTACGCGACGGACATCTATCAATGTTTACATTCAATCACTAACGATCGGGTAGATATGTGGTTGAAAAGATTCTGAAGCATTCTTTTGATGAGGAAGTAGGTGAATCCATTTTTTACTGCTACAATGAAGAATTCTAACACTTTCCAAGGGCGTCTTGAGGTTCCAGGTTAAGTGGGAAGGTTATGACAAGAAGTCCGATCTGACATGGGAGCCGGAGGAGAATTTGTAAGTTCCAGTTATTCGTTCTGAACGTTGCTTGACTAATATTTGATTTCTAGAGAAACTGCGCAAGAAATTGTTAATGTGTATCTTGAAAGTGTTGGTGGTAAAGAGCAACTCATAGCACAATACAACGAGAAGAGAGCAGAGGCAGCGGAAGCAGCGGAAAAGAAGCAAGGAAAGAAACGTGGTTGTCCAAGCACCGGTGTCAGTACTACCCAATCCAACGGAAAGAAATCAAAAAAGAATGGTCACCCCGCCTCATCGACACCACCTGCATCTCGCGAAGCAGTCCAATTTAGACCACCACAAGGAAGTTGGGAAGATGAGGTTGTTACTATCGAAGCTATGGAAGGACCTAATGCGGAAGTTATCGTATACTTGACATGGAAAGGTGGAGCCAAGTCGCAGCATCCATTACATCAAGTATACAAACGTTGCCCACAGAAGGTAGAGTCTCCAAGTATACAATTGATTGTCCCGAGCTAATATGAAAAACAGATGCTCAGTTTCTACGAAAGACATTTGTACGATCCATTCACATGACTCCTGGCACATTGGAAGCTAACATCATCACAGGGTTTTCAAAAAGACTGAGGAAGAATCATAAATGGGCTATATCAGATTGACAGCAAGCAAAGAAACTGGTTTCTGCAAACATCATATTTTCCCGCCCGATCACATTGGCCATTCGTCTATAGTTCCATGCGGCATCTCCACGAAACCAGCACACCTAATGCGACCCGCACATTTTTCGTGTTTCTGAACCATCCTCTTCTCGGGATACTCTCAAGGAACAAAGACCGTATCCACATTAGTAATTAGCTCTCTACTACACACTTTTCTCTCTCTTATTGGCAGTGAGTTGCATATGCAATGAGTTTCTGCATACTCAAACGTTATTTCTGCATTTATCATGGTTGGGGTTTGAATCTCCATCCGCCTTTAGTAGCAGGAGTTTGGAGGGTCAAGCTCGACTGTGGATAGGTTTCAGGTTTCTCATTCAACCCCGACAGTGACCTGTATATCACTTTTGGCTTACGTCGTTTGGCTTGGGTCACCATACTGTTAGTGGGCCATGTGTGTTCTTAGGAAGTAAAATGGTTGGCGTTAATTGAGCTGATTGAAGTATGAGTTGCGGTTTTCAGGATTGTGGTGATAGTTGGTGAATTTGTGAAGGTGATGATAATGTGAATTGTGAGTTTTCAGGGTATTATGATTGCGTGATTGGAATTGGTTTGCTTGGTTCGAGTAGTTATAAATGCTATGGGTTGCCATGCTGCGTTATATTGAACCACTAGCTTGCTGTTAGGGAATCAAATGAATGTTATTGGCTAGTTTATGCGTATAAGGTATCTTGTGAAGACTATATGTTTGTTGGGTGAATGGGAAGTGTGTACACGTGCGCGTGTGTTTGTTAAAACTTCTGATCGTATAGATGGGCTGAAGTTAGCTTTGTGGTACGAAGGGTGGACTGGAAACCAGGAAGAGAAATGGGAGATGATGAAAGTCATTTTTTTATCGACGATTGAGGATGATTGCAAGTGGATGTTTTCAAACTGGTTCGGGGCTTGCTTTGCGTCAATTTCAATCGATTGGAAAGTCGCTGGCTGGCTGATATATATATCATTGGGGCATTAATATGCGTGTAACTTTGACTAAATTCTTGGGCCTTTTGTTTGCTCGGTTTGAATGTTTTTAATGGGGAAGCTTGGGGTATGATGTGGGTGGGTATATATAGTTGCTTTATCTCATGCTGTATCTTGGGATTTTGACTGGAGATGAAATTGTAGAGATGAGGGTTTGGAGGTGAGAATGGAGTATTGCTTGTATAATAGGGGAAGGATGTTGTGGTTTTCTATTATACATTTCTATTTAAGTGACGCAGGTATATATCCCCACTTAGCGGCACCGGGTGTCTGTTTTGACCATCCTCGACAGTACTTTGTTGTTGGAGATTGTAAGAAATAGAATTTGAGATGAAAGGAACCTTTCGCGTGTGTATTCATTGAAATAGCTATATGTTTATCCACTTTTTATATACAAAACAAAGGATACCTTACCCTGCAGTACGTTGTATTTGGGACTTTCGATCGGGGATACAAGATAGCGTGTATCAGCTACAGCTTTCATAGCATTCTCTATGCAGTAGCTAGTGGACGAGAATGGTATCTACTGGCTCTGAGGTGAGGGTAGGCTACTTACGATATGTATAGCTAAATGCTTTCATATAGTATCTCGGGGTTGGGGTTGGGGCTGGGGTAAGTGCACGCGGGGTTTCTTCAAGAGATGTTCAAGAGAAAGTAGAGGTTAGTACGAGAATTGATGATAGCTGAGTATATGAATATCTACTGGATTCCAGGCTTGAGGGGAAGCTGTTGTTGAAGATGGGGAGTCGGGAGTCTAGGTTGGGGGTCAAGATGGTTGGGAGATAAGTAAGTAGTAAGTATACTTTGTCCCGTCGCTTTCCTAGGAGTTTTGCTGGATGTGGTTTCAAGTCTTTTCTTCATTTGGGTGGGGCAGAAAGATAAGAAGGCATAGAAATGGATAGGAAAGAAGCATAAATCGATTGGATTAGATTATGGTTACGAGGTAGACGTTCAATGTTTTTATCTCACCATCTTTATGGTGATATGGCTCAATGTTCCGGTTATTGCCTGGACCATTTGCGATATGGAGATATAGAGAAATCAGTACGGTTTCCGATACCAGCGGCAAGTCTCGACGAATCTTTCATCGCTTATATATTCTTATCAAAAAAGACATTCGCTGGGGCTCCAATGTGAGAGACAACTGGGGTTGATACTGCTTTGTTCATGACGGTGCAGCTTAGCGGCACTGCGGTCAGAACTACCATGGACCATAGGCTTGCAGAGATTCCAGGCATTATACAACTCGCTACGTCTTCACCATAGCATCAATCTAACCGGCTCAACTGAACGTCAAATCACTCTCTATATATCCATTATTCACACATATCCATTCAATACCAGCACACTAGAATGCACATACATCATAGACACATATCAGCATCGCGTACGACGCGTTAAGCGAGTTTAGTAGGGAAAATGGATGGCTTGATATACGGGGCATCTTGGTTGCTACGCTTCTATACGGCAGCTTTGTGTTGCTAGCGTTGTTGCCGTTGCTTAGTGCCATGAACACTGTGAAGGGAGTTCGGAAAGGGACTGTGGGAACGGGATTGTAGGGTATTTAGGGATCGGAATCATTGCTCTTGCATTCGGATATACATGTTTAGTTTCTTCATTGTTTGGGATATAACTTGATTAACAGACATTTGTGAACCATCAAGTCGCATTATCTTATTTGACTACTTCTACTTTCAATTCGATAATCCTTTACTTCTGACTCAAATCTCATCATTACGAGTACCTTTCTTCTCAAAAACACAAGTACCGGTAGATCCAACCCTTTTGCAAGATGAGTTCCACCAACCAACTCTCCCGCTTTGGCTCATCCGCATCATCTGCTGTTGAAGCAGTCTATCGACGTCGCGCTGAACAGCAAGCAGAATGTGACGAGCGCGACGCTCAACAGAGACTGGCACGCAAAAGCAAGATAATAGTCTTGAAAGTACCCGTTGCATTTCTCGCCGAGCTTGAACCACCCGTCAGGCCGAGCTTGATTGTCAAATTCAAAATCAAGTTCAGACCAAAAGCTGCATGGAAAGAGATTTCCCGGGAAATGCAGTTCCTGATCGTTAAATACACATTCCCTACCCAGAGAATGTTCGACTTGAACCTCCAACCGTGTATTTTGATCGATCCTAGTTTCGCTATCCGCAGTACTATCGATGATCAGACGACGGATCAGCGAAATCTGAACTCCGCTGCACATGCTGCAGTTAATTCCCAAGGCGATGTTCGTGCCGAGCCTCCAGTGGCACTTTTCATCAATAAGGCAACTCGGGACTACGCCTTGGAGACCTACAAGCTTCTACAACAACCATTGGCACATCTACCAGGTGTTGTTAGTAGACCCACAGGACAGGCGTACTTCGACCCAGAAGTCGATATTCTGCACTGTGGGTCCAAAATGAGATATTCACAAACATCCGGAAGCAACAAGGAAGGGCCAACCATGAGATCCTTCCGCGACAAGGAATTGATCCAACGTATCGCCATCCCAAACGAATACTTTGCCTCGATCAACTACATGATCGGACGGCGCCCATTTCTCCTGAACTACCCATCACTGAAGGAGATCATTGTGTTAGTCCCACACCTGCACTGTTGTATCCACGGCAATGCAGTACGGACTTCGATGGGAACACAGGGAACTCGACATGCGAAAGAACATTATGTCGAGAAGTTCAGGGTTTTGGTAGAGGGCAAATGGGCGGCTGCGATGGCGCAGTCTTGGGGGAGTTTTCCGTGGGTGAGATATGCGGGGACTTGTCGTTGCGATGACCCGCAGTCTATGAGGAGAGCGAGGGGGATTGGAGTATAAGCTTGCGAGAGGCTTGGGAAGGAATGGGGATTGGGACTGGGATTGGTGGGCTACGGAGGACTAGGTTGTACAATTGTAGGTTTAGGAAGGGATCTATGAATGTCCATTCATATTTGATGGATTGTATTTATTTGTTTAAAAAGGAGTTTGATTGGTTGGATTACCGAGTGCTATTCTTTTAATATAGGTCTTATAGAATTAAGTTGTTTAATATCGATTGTTCGTGGTGTTTATTGGAATACACCCGCTTGCAGCGTTGATTTTACAAGATTGAAATACTATGGAGTTATGCTCGGCGGATTTTGGTTGGGTATTTTCCTCATTCATGGTTTATGTATGATTTATGATCAGGGTTTTGTTTTGCCATGTTGGGGAAGGTCAGTCTAGATGATTGACGGTCTTATTGATAAATTTGACAGATTTTATTTATAATGTGGTATCGTTTGACGATATATGGGGGTGATAATATATGATGGATGCTTATGTATTTTGTGATCACATGTGAGAGTTCTAGATACTTCGCTGGATATCATGATAAAATATATGCGAATGAGTAATATGGAGCTAGGAGGATTGTTCTAGATGACTGATCCAACGATGTGAGAGTCTTGACGGAGTTATTTGAAATTAGCCAACTATGGAATTTCTGCCGATTAGTTGGGCGAAGAGTTAAAGTTGCGGAATTGAGAGTCTAGCGAGTTTATGTTGTTCACTAAGGCTTTCTACGAATTGGTGGAAGTGGAGTAGGATCCAGACATCATGTATATCCCTCGCTAGGTGTCATCTGAAAGCCACTATATATTGTGCTTGGCGGGAAGAGTGCATATGTGATGCATAAAAGTTCATTAGGTTGCTTGCAATCCAAAGGTTCTATATAAGATGTTTGGCTAGCTGATCAAGCAGAGTTATGAACAAAAATTGTATTAACAAGAGAACTTTCCGGGGCCTCGCTTTGGCAATCTCATATTACGGAAGAGTCTGAGATCGTATATCCAGAAAGTATCAACGATATATGAAATTAATTGGTATTTTCAAAATAAAACCTAGATACTTCATTAACTCCTCAATGACGTAGGTAGTGGTATCACGCTCCTTTAAAGATACAAACTCAACATCAAATCGTCAAGAGGTCTCACAGATACATAATAACCATGAAGACACGCCATGAACATGCCTCTTACTCCCCAGTATCATTCATATCATTCGCTTCCTTTTTACCATCAGTTCTATCCTCCTTCTCTTCGCCGCCACTCCCCACCGCCTCATCTTCTCCTTCAACAACCATATCCCTTTCCTTCTCCCCCGCCTTCTGCCCCTTCCAAACCCCCACTCCCATGCCCGCCACTCCACACACGATTCCAAACCTAACACCCCAATTCACCCAACCTCCCCACCTTTCAATCCATTGTACTCCCCCTCTTACCACTGGACTTATCATCCTCCTTCTCTCATCCTCTAGATCCGGATTCATCGTTACCAATAACATACAGCCCACTCCAAAGATAACCGTCAGCATAAGAGCTGTATACACTTGTACTACCGCCAATAGTATCGCGATATTTTTGGTTGTCCTGAGGACTTCGAAGCCGGAGGCTACTAATGGATATCCGGCTGCAACGAGGGGTGTAACTTCGGTTTGGAGTCGTTGCATCATTATTTGCGATTGGTCGAACGCGGAGTGGATTTGTTTGCTGTAGGGGATACCCATTTTGGATGACGGGGTGGATTGTGGCTTTGGATAAGAGGCGGGGATTCGTATAGTGGGGTGAGGATAGTTCACTCTGCAGCTTTCGCGATTTCTACAAACAAATGCGCGGAGCAGTTTGAAAATTGAATCGTTTCGACAATATATATACGCGTAATATCGATCTGCAATTTTACAATACCCTTCTTTTGAAGAAAGCATATTTCTGATACGTCTTATAACTATTTTCCTTTTCAAAGAGTGATGTCAGCGCGGGAAGTTCGCGATGGCTTCTTAGGGGACCAATCACAAGCGGAAGCGAGCGAACTCAAAACAGGAATTGCATAACTTTCTTATCACCCCAGATTGGCTGAATATTTGAACACATGGTCAGAATTTCTTAGATTTGGTTTCATAATTATCGAATACTTTGACAAGAATGCTACTATGCTAGGAACTTAAGAACATCGCTCTGATCGCTCTGCTCGGATTTTCAAATAAAATTGCATTTTCTGAAATGAATTTGAGTTTCGTTACTGGATGACATAATCACCAAGCGACGTCGACCCACAGTTTTTGAGTGTTGGGAAATGTAACTTTCTAGAGAAGCGTGCGATAAAATCTATTCATAGACACAGTGTAGTCAAGGCAGAAGAATAATAATTACTTGATTTTCATCTATCAAAGTAAATGAGGGCGATGACAGTATGAAGCATCTCTGGAGAACGTGTCCACGTGGTTTCATAGAAATGTTAGGTAACTACGCTTCAGCTTTTTAGCGAGCAGTTTTGTGCTAGTCTCCTTTTTTTGGTGCAATGTACAAAAAGCTAAGATGATACCGTAAATCAGATCGTACGGTAGCTAGTTTCCACCCGTACTCAAATCAACGTGTTTACCAAGGTGACACTAGCTAAGCTATAGCCGTACTGACCGTATTGGAGAGTCGCACACTTTGATCATCTCCTATATAAGTCTTTCAAAGTTCCCAGTTAATCTGATCTTCCCATAACATTCGAACTACTCTATCTCCAGATACATCAACACGATACAATATTCGGGTCTCAGCAAACAACTAAAAGTTTCCATCCTCTCACTCTCCATTGTCGATACCGGTAATCACTCAACACCAACTCTCCTTTCAAAACTAGACCAAAGGGAAAAAAAACTTTCAATATCGCAAATAGAAGTCATGTCAGCCACTTTGAGCTCATGGTACAACCTGTCTTCCTTCTCAAACGAGACAGGTCAGGTAGATGTAGACAATCACTTCAGTACCTTACAAACCATCACAATCGCATTAGGCGCCTGGATTGTTTTCGGGGTACTTGACAACATCACCCCAATCTGGGACGCATTGGGTCTCAAACCACAACCTGACTACTCTGGGCGTCCAAGCCTGCAGGAACATACCGCGAGTACCAGGAACGAGAAGGCTCCAGATGCAATCCAAAAGCCGTTTTTGAAGCCGACAGTACCGAGAAGAACCCCTAGGGGAAAAGGCGGGAGAAAGGCCCAGATTGAAGAATTAGAACCTCCGGTGACACCCAGAAGAAGTCCCAGGAACGTAAAGAAGAACGTCAATTATGCAGACTCTGAGCCTGAATTGACTCCATCAACACCGAGAAGAAGTGCCAGAGGCAAAGGCAAGGACACTAAAAATGAAGAATGCGAACCTCCTTTCACTCCAACAACACCTAGAAGAATTGCTAGGGGTAAAGGAAAGAGTGTGAAAAATGATTCCTATGAATTATTCGAGCCGTCGTCATCTCAGACAGGACAGAAGAAAGTCATCAAGGGCAGAGAGAAGAAACTCGTTCTTGAAGAGTATGAGGCTTCGATGAATGGTTCAGAGAAGGAGAGAGTCAAGAAGGATTCGAATTTAGAGTTCGAATACAACGAAGAGTATGGCTCCCCGTGGACTGCGACACAGCGGAAGAATATCAGCAAGGGGAAATACGGAAAGGTCACAAAAGCAAAAGCGCAGAAGAAATGATGGACTTTGTCTGATGATCATGATACACACACGGAGAGCTATAGCTTAATCATTAGGATGATTGCTGGAGTGTATTCTCAGAATGGGGTAATTTAAATGCGGAATATATTTTAGGGGGTCTTAATGAATTAATGATGAAATTGATGTGGTACAGAGAATTTTTTTAGTGGCTTTTTAGTTCTTTATAATACAATGCCTTGGCTTCTTACAACTACATTGATAAAGTGAATGAAAAATGATAAGTTCCATGCATTAAGCGACATATTATAAGGGGGGGAATTGGTATAGATGTTTTGATGTAATAGTTCATGTGTATTGAAGAGGCATATTTAACTCTGCTATTTGTTCGATATACCGACTACTATATTGAAGCTTTGTAAATATTGCAGTTTGATAGTCTGATGCATTTCGGGCGAAGCTTTCACATTTCCCGAGCATTCAAGAATGTGAATATTAGAGAGCCTCGGTGTGCGGAATGGTGAATACGTAAAATCTAATAATATCTAGATCCACATACGAAAATCGAACAATGTTATCACATGCACTAAAATTGATGTTATGGTGAATAAGTTGAAGTTAGTACTCGCTCCAATATGTAGCCGTATTATTCGGTTATCTGTTATTTAAACTACTGAACTGTTCACAGTTTTGACTCAACCTTTCAATCTTTACAACAACTTCAATATTCCGAATCTATTCTCTCCGACTCGGACCCCATTCATCAACCATTAAGTTCTTACACTTCCAATAATACATCCATCATATTAAGAACAACACCTACGCATCATGCCTGTCATTATGCCAATACCCACTGTCGCAAATCGGTCAGAAGTGGAGGAGAATTGTGGTTGTAATATTTTAAAAGAGTCAATTCTCCTTTTCGCAGCTTGTTTACTTGGAGTATGCATTGTATTGGCTTCAATGCACTGGATTGCTCATGCGTATGAGACCCGTCTGCAGAATCGACTAGATAGAAAGGCCGCCGCCTATCATGTACGCCAGCAGCTGTTGCTACTAGAGTTGACTTCAGGAAAGTTGCAGAACGCACCGCAGAAAACCATCAAGAAAGAAGGCCAGAATCTTCCGAACGAGAAATTGCAACAGGGACAGAAGGAAGGTACCGTGGAGGAAGGCCAGACACTTTTTAACAAGAAACGAGAGACAAATTATGGTGCTTTTGCGCTCTAATTTGCTTCATGCCATCGAAGGAGAGTACAGAGCCGGTTGACTGAGAATGTTATGGAGGATTCATTTTGGCACATTCAATGCTATATTCGGGAGTTTTAAAGGGATGGCAATACTTTTGGGGATGGGAAATGGTTAGTCGGCGGCTCTTTAGTTTATTGAATTCTCAATAATACGACATGTATTAAATAGGCTCTATCAATGGTTCTTAAGTGAATGAAAACCAAGAGATTTCTTCAATTTGTAAAAGTTAGCATATGGGGAGCGTGTATTAATATCTTCATATTGTAATCAGTGAATATCAAAAAAGGACTGTAAACTGCCTTATGATGCATTTTAAGTATTGTCTTGAGCTGTTTCTCACTGAAGTCAAACATTCTAAAATTGTTTTGAGAATTTTCTGTAATAAATACTAGAATTTACGGATTTCGCAGTGTCATCATAGAATCATGTTCGAATCCAAAGAAATTAGGTGAACTAAGATTACCTCGTCAAAACCTTGATGAAATCCAATGCATGCCATTATACGGGCCCATATACTACATACGAGCAATAGTAGTACGGTGACGGAGAATACCCCCATTTGTGAGTGTTGGAGAAAACACACTAGCTAATACTCCGCTGCATTGGACGGGCCGTTCTGAGATCTTTTTTACATTTAAATCATTCATAGATCTGGTTTACAACACCTCCAAACCTTTAATCCTCTCGATTATTTCAATCTCTACCATAACCTATCATTTGCCAAACACGAATCCACCAGATCCTCATCATTACTACAAAATGAGGATCACTATTTCAACGAGAGGCGACGGCACTGTGTTAGTATTCTCCAAAATTAGTTGGGCAGTATTACAGAAGAGGCTCCTTGTTTTGGCCATTTTTCTAGCGATCTTGACTTTGGTCAGTGTGGTCCAGGTAGCTGCAAAGCGTCAACTCGTACGAAAACTACAAAAGGAAGAGGAGAGAATAATGAAAATGGCGTTGTCTATCCAAAAAGAGAAGAAAATTATAAGAGAGGCACATATCAAGAGAGGAGGCCCAAACTTTTTAAGCTGGGAGCGACAGGAGGAACTGTGGAGAGAGATTATTGTCCAAGAAAAAGTTCAGCTGGTTTCGAATGCAGAGCTGAAGAGAAGACGCGCTGTCTTTTTTACTGGCTTGCAAGATATTGAGCCATAATGCAAGTCAATTTTGACTCGATTGCCTATGGGAATCTCCATCTTTGGGATGCAACAATACAGATATGCGACACTTTTCAGGATCGAAAGGATTGAAATAAGCGATGTTGGAGCGACCGTTCATCACTTCATTAGCTTATAATATATTTGGACTTTTAAGTCACCGTGTTGTCTAGTCATCACTTAATATTATCAGTACCATTTCCCTGGAAACGAGTAGGGAAATATACACCAAGTTATGATAGGAATCATGGGGTGATATACTATCTAAGATAATGCATCTTAAATGAATTGAAACATCGACGGTCCATTGATTGTTCACGCCATTCTGGCTTTTATTTAGTAATATAAATTTTTCCAAAACCAACTTCATGCTCGCCATCCTCTGATTTTTCATCGCAGAAACTACGCATCATTCCGTAACATATTCTGATAGTGAAAGTCTGAAAAACAAAAGCACAATTGTCTCCCCTTATATGTATCTACCATTTTATCAGCACCTGCCCGTATCTTGCCACCTACCTTAGTTTGCGATTGCCCTGATAATATCGTTACATGAATCATTCACAGCATCACTTCGGTTCAGAGAACTCCAAGATCTCCCATTTTGAGATATCTGTCAATGAAAAAGCTATCAAATGTAAAGCCAGACTAAAGCACAACCAAATTTCGTCAATCCAAAAACTAGTAGTATGACACCCCCAATGCTATCACTAGCTACGCCCATAATTTATACGTTGGGATAGCAGGATTACCATTATGCCATTCCAAGGATTTCCAGCTGCTTTCGTGTTCTTCTTCTCTCTGGCAGCATCCTGTGCAAGGACTGAAGACTGGTTATGCTTTGTACGCGAGGATCCACGGAAGACATAAAGGAGGAAAATCAGGGGGGTTTGAACTTGAATGAACAGAGCGATGTACATAATGAAAGCGCCGATGGAGAATTGGTGCCCATGACAGCTCGGAATAGGTCGGCATACATTATTTACATATAGGTGATTGGATTTATTTTCTGATTTATTCAATTGCACACGGCTAGATCAGAATAACTTCATTCGTCGATCAACATATTATGGTTATGGGACATTCTTAGGAGAACAAGAGCATCAGCAACGAATGACTACGAATACACTCCGGGATTTTTGACTTGCCAGTAGCTGTTTATTCTGTGAATAACATGATATTAAAATGCAGCTATCACTCCAATTAACAATCAGATTGATCTGAGTAGGTGGGGCCATGGACTTCGGGCAGTATCCATTCCTGTTGTTAAAGGTGCCGTATTCACATACTATGCTTAGTTGGGGTATGCGCTAGTACGCCCGTACTACTCCCTCTATCTTATATTTAGTTCGCATACAAACATTATAGTAATGAAACATATACTTTCCACCTTCAACAATTCTAATCACTCAAAGTTCATTTCCCTTCGAACATAACTTCCAATCACAATATTCGAGCTTTACGAAAAGTTCAAATTCAACATAAAACGCAGCTAGCCTGGAAAGCTCACGAACCTGAGAAACAAACCTTCGGGAGCATCTGGGATCATAAACACTAACGATAGTCACGTGAGCATTTTGAACACAACAACAAATCTATCACTTTCAAAAACACAAATTCAACAGCTTTGGAATCATGCCACCTAGATTTCTCCTGGGATCAGAATGGAAAGAAGGCGATTGGGAGGCGACCAGCAGTGCCTATAAAATTTCGCTGTATTTTATTTGGATTTGGATTGGCATCGAAGTTGGATTGTTTGCCATTATGATGGTTGTGGCCTTCTTCACTGGCTGTATCAAACTAGTTACTATCATTAGAGGAGCTTTGTTTGAAGAAGCAAGACAGGACGAACCACAAAAGGAATTCAATGAAAAGCGTCAAGAGAAAGGTACTGAAGCAGAAATGAAGCCATTGTTGATAGAAGACTCTGGATAAGGTTTGTGCTTTTTTGAGAATATGCAGAAACTTGCTGGTGTAGTCGAATAGGTTCTATTTGAAAACCACGGTGCAGATGTGAGGGTACACTATGGTCTTGTTGGCTATTTATTGATGGGATCAGACTTTAGTAAGGAATAATGTTAGCGGTGGCTTATCCAGTTCTATAACTGAATGATATTACATTATAAAAACCTATTCTCTTTACATTAGTGTGTACGGTCAGAACGATGGCGCCATTCTTTGAGAAGTGATTTTAAATGCAATGAGAATCAAACAAAAAGGTTAACTTCCAAACACAAATACGATAAAGAAATGCCTCAGTATAAAGCTGGTAGCCTTCCCCAAATACCCATCCTCAATGTAGTGTTTAAGAGGAGTAGACTTCATCTATATAAGTTTAAATATGATCTGAATCCATATCCAATTTTCTTAACCACAACCCCTAGATCATTCTGCTCCGTGCATCCTAATACATTTACCAATAAAATCACAACTACAAGACTCATACCCCAGATCTCATATCACAAGCATTTGCTTTGATCTAAACTTGAAGTATTCCTACGAAAATAAATCGACGCCATAATTGGAGATGAATTTCCTATGTCAACTCACAAAACAGCGCCAAGTCGCCAGCGGCGTAATTCGGCACACTCAAAGAGCGAATTACACCCGAAGGTCTTATCAATACAATAAGGATCATCTGTATGTTGTCCTTCCTGTTCTCTCCACCGTGGGCCTCATGACCCTTTATCACCACACGGTCGGATTCTCCCTCCCATATCACGGAGACCAGAAGAAAAGCGCTGGGAAAACAGCCGCTGTTGACAAAAGAGAATAGACTGGTGAGCATTATATTGAATGGACCTCTTCAAAATTCACTAACATCCATGTGCAGTCGATATTCGGAGAAAGGTTTGGATATGTGAACAGTTTTACCACGCAAGGGTATTTGAGCGAGGGTAACGCTCCTAAACATGATATGAGATAGAGGTCAGGGTAGTTGATGATGAATGAGCATTGCGTTTCTGGTTGGGCAACAGATCAGCAATGACTATCTCTTAGTCATCGAATAATATGATGCATGAACGAGTGATCTTTCATAATGATTAAATCCTCCCACTCTGTGTTCTCGAAGTGAATCATATGGAATGAGCGTGCTGTATTATAAATGACGGATCTCTGAGCTAAGCGAAGTGATGGTGTTGATTAATAGGCGTGAAATTAAATGCGAAGATTAAAGGATGTATATGACAATTGAGCCCGTGAGTTTAAGCCAACTAAATCGCTCCGTGATGATTTAAACCAAGGAAGCTCCTATTAATTGCTTCTGCTATGGAACTGAACCGAAGCTTTATGGAAACGATTCACCTGATTGTTCATGAAGATGCAGCGCTCTGCCGTATGACCTTATGTTCTCCACTGTTACAGTGAATGAGTCTTTACAATGGCAGTAAGTCATTCAAATTCCAAGCTTGATACCTTTTGAATTTTCAAAAACAAACACAAAGTCTAGGCACAATTATCACGAACACCAACCAAAACCTTCATTCCCAAACTCTTCATTAACAATACAACAAATTAGTTCTTTGAACTTAACACTTCATCCTAAAGGACAAGGCCTGACCGATTCCAAAAGCATCACCATGCCGCCCGTTGATATCATCTGGCACTGTTATGCACGAATTTCGCTTTCCGACAACCCACAGAATACCACTATCCCACACCCTTCTGGCAATTGGGATTGCTGGAGCCATCCAGAACATGAAATGTCTGCTGCATTAAAATTTTGGTTAGGCTTCATCCAAGTATTCTTGATTATCTTGTGGGTCGGATTGGCTTTGTTCATATTTTTAGTCATCGTGGGCTGTATAGTCATCAATTTCGAAACACCTGAGGAGAAACAGAAGCGACAGAAGACCACTGTAGAGAGGGAATCCACGCCAGCAAACAAAGAAAGACAAAAGGATGCAATCAAGACAGAGTGTCAGCCATCGTTGACTGAAAAGCAACAACTGGAGAATCTCACGAAGGGAGATCACAAGTTGTTGACTGAGAAGTCTGGCTAGGTTCGTAAGTTTCTATTTCCTATGAAGATGAAAATCATTTTCTAATATTTAGGAGAAGAATCTTGATTCGAGGGCATTGTGGAAATATGAGATACGGGGAGGTGGAAGTGGAAGTGGACTGATTATGGACGAACGATGCATTTAGGACATGTAGCATGCATGAACAATATATCTGAGATGGGAAACTGTTCTACGTCGGTGAATTATAGCTCAGAAATAAGAAAAAAAAACATGTTTTTCTCAGGAAGAGATCATTTATCAAGAAAGTTGTTTGAGTGATCGTATTGAATATTCGGGATCTAATCACATCAGGGAGACACCGGGCGGATATACTCAGGTAATTTCTCGAAATTTTTCATGAACTTCTGGATTATATTTGAATGGAGTGATATTTGATATAAGCTATTTGAGAACAATACTATCTAATTTAGAATAACAATCTTTGAGTGGTTAATATAATTGAGAATAACCTCATTTTTAGATGACAAGTTAACTACTTTAATACGATCATCTAATATATACCTAAGTATTCTAAACATTCAACAAGTCTCCTTGATTATTACTCTACTTATCACGGAGGATAGCTACGTCACTGGTCACTTTGAGGGCTGGAGAAAAGTGTGTATAAAGATATATAAGATTGATTAGCTTGGGGATTGATCATAGTGATCTATCCCCCTATATATATGTAGATATAGGCGATATAGTCGCCTAATAGGGAATAGTGATCTATATCTAGGCTATATAGACGGAGGAATAGTATATATAATCCACTAATGAAATAAGTGGATATACTACACCGCCATTTGATCATCTATAGTCCTGGATGTGGATATACTACACCGCCATTTGATCATCTATAGTCCTGGATGTGGATCGTATTGCGTCAGTGCACGTGAATATATGATACACGTGATACGGGGATTTCCGTGACAATACTATATAAATATTTATGATTAATATAAAAATTAATATAAATCTAAGCTTGGATTATTTTTGAGCTTGAAAATAATATAGGAATAGCTTCAAATTTAAGCGAAAGTGGACCATATATAATATTTACAGATAATCCACAGATTATCTACAGATTATTTGCGGATTTACAAATAAACAGATTATCTACAGATAAATAGGTAATCCGTAGATATCCATAGATAATCCGTAGATTATCCATTCAGATTTTTGGATTATCCACTCCGTATATAGATTATCCGCGGATTATCTACTAGAAGCATTATCTGCTCCACGGGTACTCATTGTATAGTCTAATAATAGTACATTCAATAGGTCTACTTTCTTAGGGATAATAATCAAGTCTATTTTCCATCAATACGCTCTTAGTTCTTTCTAGTACCAATGCCTGTATTGAATTCAAATAGATATTTGAATATCAATACACCTCGCCTATTGATTTTATAATTCATTCACAGCTCTATCTTAAATTTAAGCATCCTGAGTAACATCAACTACGACAGACTAGAACGATACGAACACGACCACCTTTCTATAAAAGAACTCCACGCTCTCGATCACCAAGTTCTCGACTACGAGAATAACACCAGTATCTCCCCAACCTCAATATCACACGCTTGCAAAAGCTTCTCAGCATAACAAGATCCATATCATTCAACTCACAAATAAATATGGCACCTACACCCCCAGAAATGTCTCAGTGTCTCCAATGATGCGCCGAACAAGATTCCCGCAGATTAAATGAATACTTTGCATTCTGGGTGTTTCTGATTATTAGCCTCGCAGGCAGCGTACTTTGCACCGGTATAGCTATCCTTTCCATCACCGGATTCGGCATGCTCTTTCCAATTTTCTGGGCTTATTTGCAACGTTGGCTGGAATCCATCAAGAAGAGAGAGGTTCCAGCACCAGTTGACAACAGCGACCAAGGAGAACGACAAAGATTGTTACCGGCAAAATCTGGATTGCCTGCATATTCTGCATAAGTATGGATTTCTATATATAGAGAACTTCGGGATTTTGCTAATGGTTCATAGTCGCATAGCTTTATCGCATACGCTAGAAGCCTTTATGTCGAAAATATTGGGCAAATATGGGGTATAGTTGCAAACCAAAAAGGGATGGCATAGCATTTGGGTCTAGGAAATGGTTAAACGGCGATACATTTTATGCGGAAGAAAATGAGAAAATAGCATAGTCGGCGATGGACTGATCATGACTGCCAGACTGTTAGTCACAGTTCTAATCAAATCAAAAGAAGTCGGTCAGAAAATGTGTAAAGTGAATCCATTCCGTGGTTTTTATGTCAGGTGCTCTAGTCCAGCAGCGACTTTCAAGCGCATTCAAACTCAGATTTTTATTCTTATTTTCTCAGATTGCACAGCTGAACATTTAACACTCTACTCGCCCGACTTCGCCACCATTTAGACGCTCCACAGCAAGTATTATTTCATCCACATACTTCAAAAACTCATTTTTATCTTCATCAATTTCCTTGCCGCTGTATAAACTTGACCAACAAGAATGAACAATCAGTAAAAAACTCTCGTTGTGCAGTATTTAGTGAGACAGTAAAATTAAAGAAAGCTCTACCAGTTGATATTCCATCTCTTAGAAATGGACCACGTATATGGCGACCTACAAGTTTGATTCCGGATATCAATTACGTGTGATGAAGAAACTTATTTGCTCCCGGAGTCTTTGAGAAGTTCATGGCCATGTAGTATATTTCCCCGAAGAGTTTTGGACGAATTGTATCTCTATGGCGGGAAAATAGATTTGTGATGGCGCGCGTGGAGCAGGGGATGTGAGGTCTTTCTTAGTTGTAGATGAGGTTGAGATTAAGAGGATGGATTTCCGGTTGGGGAATCTCATAGCGGTGAGATTGTTGGCTCTGTGTATGTATCTGTGGCGTATCCGAGGGAGGGATAGTAACTGAAGAGGCGGGCTCTTGTAAAAAAAAAAAAATAGAATAGGAGAGGGGAAAAATTAGAGATCAAATGTGAACTCTAAAGTGCGAAATTACAGTATGGTGGAATTTACGAGGCAGTGAAGGGGGTTTTGCAGCTTGATATCACAGGAATTTGTGGTTAGGGAGAGACATAGTTTCTGAGTGTTATGAGTGGGCTGATTATTTCCCCCTGGACCTTGAAGACCAATGTATATATTATCAAGCTGATCATTACCCTGAAGAACTACTAGGTTCGAAGTCTCCCTTTGCGATGTGAATGATGTTTTTTTTAAATGATAAGTATGAAGCACTAGGTCGATGGATTTTGATGAAACATGGGTGAAGATGGACAGATGAGTCAAAATGCGAAGTAGGTTTCAACGACAGATAAAATCAGGGGAATCAAATGAGTTTGGACGAATCTAGAAGTTATTTTATGATTGATAAACTACATAGAGCTCTAATACTTTTAAAATGTCTGATATTCACAACTACCAATGCCGGCCGCTACGTTGACCCATCTAAAATACTATGAACCCGAGAGCTTCGGTCCCGTTGTGAGCCCAAAGTTTGATGCAAGACCGTCGTTTCTTGAAATCCTTGAGATGTGGGGCCAAAGATTTCAACAATAGACAGCGTGAATCTCAAGGCGTTTCCGACTGACTGCAAAGTACAGAATCGAGCAGAAAGCATTTGGAACTCGTTGCCCATGAAAGTTTTCAGCCATCCATAAAGTGATTTTTCTGTAAATTTCGTTTTCGTCTATTATTCCGCGAGCGAAGCGATTGGATAAAGCTTTCCAGACGGCTCACCGTAGTGAGCTAGTTCAACGGTGGCCAAGTAATACTATCTTAGTTATATGACTGGACCTTTATATCCAATGTATAGAGGTTTACTGTGAAGCTGAAATTTCAATAACTGATTGAAGATTCATACCAACGTTGAAATTGGAGAGTATAATGCTTGAATTGCCACCCGAGGAGAATTATGTGGGCAGCGGAACCAGGTTCCTCAATCTCTATTCAGCCACCCAACTTGTTGTATTCCTCTCCGAACATATTTTTGAAGCTTCCCCTCGTCTGCTCACAGACCCCTTTCTCGGCTTTATTTCCCCAGCTCTTAAAGACAATATTTTCATCACATGCCATTTCTACCATATATTTCCACGCTGCGCGTTCAACATCTAAACCATTAAACATGCTTATTGAATGTTCCTCGCTGCCCCATTGCCTTGAACTTTGATAGTTGTGTAATGGATTAAGCTTCGGTGGCCAGCTTGCATGTATGAAAAATGGTCTTGGGATTCTCTCTCCTCTCGAGTTCACATCCTCCATAGGATCAGCTTGCAGAACGGCTGCACCGTTACCACGTGAACCAAGAGGACGAGGTAACTGAGAGACGGTGTAGAAACCATTTCCAAGAACGAGGGCAGCTATTGAGAACGTTTCCTTGTCACCTTCACCTGCACCTCCCTGGGTCATAAGGTGGTAATAGTAATCACCGTAGGTATTATAGTACGCTGCGAGTAACAACATTTCGGTTCGATGTGTTTTATTAACTATGATTTGTCCAGCTTCGATTGTAGGACGATTGTTTAGGACGGATTCTTCAATGCCTATTATCTTGCTGAGAGTTGGCGAAGGAGTCGGACTCCAATAATCCGGCCATAGAACAAGATGTTCTGAAGTGAAAGGTGTTGAAGTGAACAGATTGTCGGGGGAATAGATAGGAAAGTTGTCTGCATCGAGGAAAAGAACAGATTCAAAAGATGAGAAGATTATTGCAAAAATCTTCAGTTGATATCCCGAGAAAGAGAATGGCAGATCGTGTTGATCAATAATATCGGAAAGAATGAGGCATTTCGCATTTAATGAGGGAAGAATTGTCTCGCACATCAATGGTTCGTATTCATCCGGTGTAGCGAGGAAGACTTCAACTGGTAGTGTAGATCCGGTGCGGCGAAGAAATTGGAGACTGACGAGAAGTGGAGGGAAATAATCACCTCCCGCAGATGTCACAATACCCTGTGTTCCCTCTTCAAATTCTAACTTCGGAGCATTCTGCACAAGTTGACCAACGAACCAAGTATGAGATCGTCGCATGATTTCAATATCCTTCTCATTCATGACGATATGATCCGCCGCTCTTGTTTTGCCAATACTCATGGAATGTGCTTTACCACTAAGCTCTGGGGGTGAGCATCGCGGTGCAGCAGCTGCCAATAGTGGAGCAAATGTGGTCCAGAAAGTACTGGAAGTAGCAGTCCATGGTAGACGTGGTTTTCCGATTGCAGGAAGAAGTATTTGACGATCAAGATATGAGTACCGGTACTCCAACCCAAGAACAAATAGTAAATTGATTGTGATGGATGAGAAGATAACAACAAAACGGCGCCTTCCTTGTAAGGAATTCCACATGGTGAACGTGGCTTGTATGAAAATAAAAAGATAGTAAACAAATCCGAAATAAAGGACTACATTATGAGAGGAGAGTGAACTTGTGGTTATACAAAAGAGCCAATTTCCATGGCTATAAGCTTGCAAACCTTATGACAACCAGGTCCCAATTGTGGAGAGAGAGGTACACACGCGGACATTGACGGCGCTGTCGCGGCAAGTTACGTACGCCCGCTCCATACTATAAAGGTATCATATCGTGGGACTTAATTTCTCTTTCCTTGTACATAGCAAAGACCAGCAATATATATATATCACGACGACGAGAACTTTCTTACTCTTTGCATTGACCTAGAAATTTGGAGCAATTTAATGTGTCCAAAAATAGATTTGTCATTAAGCTCGTAAGTCTTACAAAATTGAAGAGACGGTCTGTGCATTTGAATGTGCGAAATTGAACCGATTGTTGATAAACTCAAAAATACCACAGCAAGATCGCGATAACAATATTTGTCGACGGCAAGTAACCACCTCGGAGTTATTGATATTCAGAGAAATATGTTCCTCTATCTGAAGGGAGTGATAGGATGCCGCATAGTTGGGGGCCAAATGAGCCTTGCTGATTACCCCCACCACAGAATCGCCATTGTTTCTGTTCAATGATATTGATATGCATCTTTACCATCCTCGCCATCGTTTCGACAAGCTTGTGGCATTTATCGGTAGGTGGTCTATGAGGTCTCGCGGGATACCATGGGCTCAAGGGGTAGATTGGAACAAATGAAGGATTCTCTACGGAGGAAGTCCACCAAGAACAATTCCGGTCAAACAAGTAGGCATGCCAAACAGCTTGTGAAATCCACCATTGCGCCTGCTTCTTCATCAACCTCTACTTTCACTGGTTAGCTGCGAGTCACTAGTAATGCGGCCAATATAACTGCGGGGATTGAACCTCAAGCGATCCGGCGTCCCTGACGAACAGTCTGATTGTCCAAACTAAACTGCGAGGGACAATACAATCGGACGAGGTAAAAGAATCTTTGCTACAAGCTTTTGACAGTTTGAAGGTCCAGGGGTCAGGATTGGTGAGTGTTTCTATTCCCTCCGGCCAATCTTAGTGATATCAAAGGGTTCATATGGAAAACCACTGATCAATTCATTCTTCCAGATACTCGCGTACTCAGAGTTCGTTTACTGCTGAATAGACCTTCTTCAGATTGTCGATCCTTATAAAATTGACGATGCGCAAGTGCTTCCTACCTTTGGACTTTGTATTGGTGTACAAGATCGGTGCCATGTTGTCTCCTTCGTTGTTATCTTTCTATCGTCTCTCGTGCTGATCGTACATTCGCCTAGGTATGAGGCGATCCTAAGTAAGATTCCAGATATAATTTTAATTAACTTGCCACAGTCTCTGCTAGTCTTCATGTGTACTTGGACTTTGAGCTTTATACCAATTTTACCCCGTCGGCATAAGCAGAAGCAATCAAATGGAAATAATAGTAAATCGTGCGATTGTAACACACGAAAACATAAAGATGCAGCGGATTATGTGCTATCTGACATTACACAGTGTCCAGATTGTGCTTAAAAGGAGATTACAGGTATGCTTTGCGAGCATCTTCGAATATTTGTGTTGTGAATTCTAACTCTACTCTCTGGTAGTGATGATCTTGAAACGAAGCATAATACCATATCCATGTTGCGTCTCCAAAAGGCCAAAACTATTCTCATTTTCAAAGACAACTTCCTCCGCATCCACCTTCATCTGTACCTTATATCTCGGCTCTTGGACAGTCGAGCCAACCTTCATATCCTCAACCAACACAGGTTTCTTCTCGTTCTTTGAACTCGACTTCCTGCTCAAAAATCTGCTAAATTTTCCTCCTTGACTGGAAACACCCTTTTTGGAATTCTTTTCCGCAACCACTTGTCTGGAAGGCAGCTCCGGACCTGGTTTCAAAGCATCCGCTAGTCGTTTCGCCATGTCTTCATCCTCCCAGCACCATGACCCACCACTAAGACTCCCCTTATCTCCTATCTCAACAAAAACGTCATATCCAGGATTCTCTCTATCAAAATCAAGCGATTGTGTCTTTTCGTTTTGAAGACATTGTGCTGGGATCAATATCAATGTGCCTTTTTTTAAACCTGTATTCGCGAACTCGGATAAATAGATTTGAATTTGGGTCGTGAGGAGGAATAGGATTTTCTGTTCTTGTGCGTGCTCGAGAATAGACTTTTGGTTTTGGAAGGTGCTGAATTGGGTGCTCAAGTGGTTCAATTGAGATTGGATTTGGCTGCCTTAGGAGGTGGATGTAGATGGAAAGACGGAAGATCCCGGGGTCTGTGATACTGCAGGAGCTACCGATGAGGACGACAGAGAGTCCATGTATGGTGGAGGAGCTGGTTCATCGTCCTGATCGTATCTTGGAATTTTGGAAGTCATGCTGACAACTGCGTACAACAATATAATGTTTTGCAATGCGATTGAAGAGATCAAGGTTTAATGATGGGAAAGCAAGTGTTGATTCTTCCTCTGCCGAGGACACGTGCTCAAACCTTTCCATGCGATTCTGAGAATCCGATTTTCGCAGTCTCAACTTATTCTGGAGCTATTCGCTTCTTTTTAGTACACTCTAAAGTAGTACTATTGAGTGCTAGTAGATTTTAGTGGTCCAATGGTCACGAGACCTGAGTCATTAAAGAGAAAGTCTATTAGACTCGACTGATCATTGGTGTATGAGAGGTTTATTGATCTGATCTTGGATATCTTGCAAATATTCATATCCGACATGATTCAAAGAATTCAAAATTGTTGCAACATTCATTCGAACCCAAAGAAAGCGCTGCCACAGAATAGTTAGGTCGGGTATTCGGAGAATTTACTCGGCTGTGTAACAGCCCTTGGAAAGAAAACATGAGTTATTTTAGCTGCCTAATATGCACAGTGAGGCTTGTCATTTGTGGGGATAAGATAGACATTTAACGTTGTCTGCCTCGGCGGCTTTGGTCAAGGATCTTTGTATTCCATAGATAAGATATGACGATGGCTGTGTGAGGCTATTAGAAACTCGGTAACCTTAGTAGATCCGGGGAAGAGGATCACCAATTTTAGGGGCTTAGCATCCCAGCCAGCTTTGCCAAGGAGTGCATCTAACTTCGCCGATTTCCGATTTCGCAACAATACAGAGTATTCCCGTTCTCGGCCAGCCAGCCGATAGACATACAGCATTATCTAATTTATAGTCTTGTTAAGGGGTTTGACTTTTTTGAGCACGGCTCCTTCCTTCATAGCCACGTGTCATCGATAATCCCACAACAGCCTTCTATTTTATTTCATTTTATCCCGATTTGTGAGTAAAGGGCATAATCGATGTGCAACTCTACGATTGGTCTTGAGCAGCCAAATCATACTCTACGCGGTGTAAATCGCGGCAGCTGAACAGTATCATCTTGAGTCGGAAAGGATTGAGCCCTTAACGCCATTGGGTAGTGTGAGGCTCCCCGGTTGATACCAAGAATTTGACATCAAATTGCTCCTCAATTCTTGATTTATCTTGTGCCGGTATTGCCCTGCCTACGGAGTAAGTATTCAGGGCGGTTTTGAGTGGAAAGACCTCAGTAAGGTTGTTCTACATGCCCCAAATATGTCTTGCTTAGTGAAGTTACCCTTGGCTTTGCGAGGATACACAGATGTATATAAACTCGCTCTTCATCTTTTGTTCGATTTTCTTCTCTAGCTACTTCCTTTTATCATCACTTATCGATTACCAATTCCATTGTTCTCACATCTGAATAGTAGTGTCTTCGCCGTTAGAACTTTATTTATTCCCGACAGACATCAATTGATCAGGTGATCCAACCTTCCCGATTGGGCGTTGGAAAACCAGAACAGACCATTGTAGCAGGATTTACCTAGGTACTGAAATAGAAGCCCCTTCCTTTCTTCCAAATGAAATGCAGCATTTCTTTCCTACACCTAGCTATTACAGAAGGAAGGCATGAATTACAAGGGGTTACTTCCGCAGAATTAGCTAACTAGATAGGGTATAAAGATTGCATCTCTCTCATTACTCTTTCAATCCAATACAACTCATTACCTACTTATAAATCAGACATTTTCTATTACCTATCACAAGTATAAGATCTTGCCAGCACATTTACCAATATCTATACTATCATCGTGGACGCCTTACCGGGGCATCACGAGTTCAGCGATCACCGAAGAATCATTATCGAGGGAGTTGGAAAACTTGGAGAACCCCTAAATGCATTCTAGAAGCACTGAAGATCCCCGCACTTAAGTTAGTATCCATACTCATTCACGGGCCAAGGATAGGCAAACATGTTCAAGGAACTAGTGCTAACCACTGATTTCATTATACATTACAGAAGAACCCTTTTCGTCCTTATTCAAAAGTCTATAAAGTCTATCAATATACCTCTTGATTGTGTTTGAGTTCTTTAGAGAAATATCACATATTCATCATCATGTATCAAATTGCTTCCCCTAATGAGGTTCGAAATTGTTCCCAGCTCACTCGATGACGACGCCTCTAACTCGCATTAGTACCTCGCCATCACTGGCGCAAAGATCGCAACTGTCAAAATATGCAAGAGTGCTTTCGTTTGGCCCTTTCAGAAGGTTGGCTTTTATCTATCCTCTCATACTGCACTGCTAATGCTTCACAGGTCCGAAGATTCAACATTCAACCTCGTGACTATGAGTTGTCACTTCAGGCTATGACAAAAGAGAAACTTCAGTTGGCCATTCCTGTAGTATTCACCATCGGTCCTGATGTCAACCGCAGAGGCAATAATGCCCGTACCGCCGATGCTAACCATGAGAGCGCCGCAGAAGATGCCGACGATGCTCTTTTGAAGTTCGTAATGTTGTTGGCTGAAGGCGAAAATAATGAAGGTGATGCTGGCGTACATCTCAGAAAGATTGTTGTCGGTATTATCGAAGGTGAAACTCGTGTTCTCGTCAGCTCCATGTCAATAGAGAAGATTTTTACAGAGAGAGAGGCATTCAAGAAAGATATCTTCAACAACATTCAGTCTGAACTGGGACAGTTTGGCCTTAGAATCTATAACGCCAACGTGAAAGAACTCAAGGATGCCCCAGGCTCCAACTACTTCGCATCTCTCAGCAAGAAAGCCCACGAGAGTGCCATTAATCAAGCTCGTATTGATGTAGCAGAAGCTCAACGTCTAGGTACTGTTGGAGAAGCTCAGCGTAGGGCAGAGCAGGATCGAGAGCTCGCTAAGGTTCAAGCCGAGACCGCGGTTCAAAAGACGGAACGTGATAGTGAGAAGGCTCGAGCTGAAGCTACACTTGCAACCCGCAAAACAATTTACAGCCGTGATGTTGACGTTGCTCAAATCGGTAAGTGATGTCAATTCTTTTCTTGTCGAGAATCACACCATATTCCTCATTCAATACTCTAAGAAATCAGAAATACTCTCAAAAGTTTGAAGCTTGAAGATCCTGATGTCCAAATTCTCCCTGAGGATTTGGGAAAAATCGTCAGGAAAGTTGCAATTCAAAACATTGTATCACAGATTTCTCAGCGAGAACAAGAATTCAGGGATCTTCAAAAGATACTCACTTGGTTTAATATGCAACTACTGACGTATTGAACCTTTGAAGAGGCCACACGCGCCACCGAAGTCCGCGACGAAGAACTCCGCAAAGAGGTCGAAGTCAAACGCGCTCTTACAGAACTTGAGCGTCTCCGTGCCAGTGATGTCGTCAAAGCCACGATTGCTCGTGAGGCTAAGCAGCAAGCTGCGGATGCTAAGAATTATGAAGAGCAAGCCCGCTCTAATGCCGAATACTACAGCCAGCAAAAGATAGCGGAAGCAAAAGCCAACGCTGAACAAAGAGCTGCTGATGCTAGAATGTATAGTGAAAAGCAGGCTGCTCTTGCAAAAGCCAATACTGAGCAGAAAAACGCCGACGCCAAAGTCTACAGTCAACAGAAGGCTGCCGAGGCTAAGCTATATAGCGAGCAACAAGATGCGATTGCAAAAGCCGATGCCGAGAAGAAGAGCGCCGACGCTCAAGTCTACAGTGAACAGAGAGCTGCTGAGGCTAAGTTGTATAGTGAGAAACAGGCTGCACTTGCAAAAGCCAATGCTGAGCAGAAGGACGCCGATGCTAAAGTCTACAGTGAACAAAAGGCTGCTGATACTAAAGCATACAAAGAGAAGGCTCGGGCAGAGTTTGAGCTTTACAGCGAGCAAAAAGCTACAGAAGCCAAAGCTTACAGAATCAAATTGGAAGCCGAAGCCAATTTCATCGCTGAGTCCAAGGCAGCTGAAGTAGCACTTCTAAGAAAGCAGAAAGAGGCAGCTGGTATGAGCGCCATGGCCGTCGCATACGGAGAGATGAGCAAGGCTATGGGTGGTCCACAAGGCCTTATTCAATACCTCATGATCGAACGTGGTACTTACCAAGATCTTGCCAAAGCCAACGCCGAGGCTGTTCGTGGTTTGAACCCCAAGATGACGATCTGGAATACAGGTGCTCAGGCTGGTGGCCATGGTGAAGGAAGCTCTGCCGAAGGCCAGGGATTCGGTATGGGAGGCATGGATAGTATCCGTAATATGTATCAGATGCTTCCGCCACTCATGTCGACCATCCATGAACAGACGGGTATGACGTTGCCAGAATGGCAGTACGGAAGTTTGGGCCCGGTGCCTGGGGAAACTCAGCAGGTTGCGAAGATTAACGGTAAAACCAATGGCACCAATGGTCATACAAATGGGAACAAATGAAAGAATTGTGAGGGGCTTGATCTGAATGATAGGTGCCGAAGGGTTTCAGATAACAGATTTCTGGAGATGTTCGGGCGTTGAAGGGGTGGACAAAGGGAGGTTTGATAGAACACGGGTTTCTTTGACATCTCTGAAGGTACAGCGTCTGGGGGTTTTTGGGTTCCTCATTTTTAGTTCTAGCTATTCAATAATTAATTTTACCACATCAGTCTTTACTTTCTCCATTAATATCAATGGATGGTACCGACAATTCTCTTACCTGAATATGACATTTACTCCCCGACAAAGGCTTCCCATGCTCTTTGCCCAGAATGTGAGAGAAAGAAGGACATGATGAGTTGTAATAAGGAAGGAAGCAGATCACTGTAGTTTCTTTCATAAATATGATGGCTTTCCTTTTCTCCTTTTTTACTTTTTTACCCGAATGCATGAAGTGGGGGTAAATCAAGAGGTGGTTAGGTTACTAAGCCCATTTCGGAAAGGTGTAACTATGGTAAAATTGAGCACGAAGTCAAGATATCACGATGAAGATAACGTGAAGCTAAGGGGGGTAACTGAGACGATACCAGCTACTAGCAAATTGGATAATTATTCCAAAGATATAACTATTATTATTACTACTATTGGTTCCCAAGAGAGACGTTCGAGAGGTTCTTCATCACGTGATATACCGAGATCTTGGTAGTGCATGTATAAAAGGAGTAGTACGAGAGTTGATCTCTTGCAACCCCACTTAAATAGCCAATTATGTGGAGAGAATCTACTCTTTCCTTCTCTCACCGCTGATTTTCACAGGCAGAAATTCCCCGTGTTACTTCCATTTGGGTGAGCGGTGAATATATATGTTTTTGATACACCACAAATACTGAGCTCACCGTTCCTCACTTATAGTCATTATGACTAGAAAAGGCTCTTTCGTTGAATTCACGGCTTCCTGTATAAAATTGTACAAGTTGTTATTGATACAAAGAATTCCTCATTTCAAAATCTTGACGCAGTGCTGCAGTTTTCTTCATTACCAAAGCACAACCTCTTAGTGCTAAAGCTAAACTGGCTTCGCCACCACCGTGGTGGGTATTGGATTCGGTATTCAATGTGCAGCAATAGCAATTCCCAAATTCTGACGCCAGCGTCGGCAATTACTTCCACCCATGTGAATAACAATCCATTTTGAACACATTCCTTCCCGTCCTTCGTATACCATATCACTGTTTCGCATAACATACCGCCTGATACTCTCACCTTTTATACTACCCAATTCAATGTCCAGACGACGAACTCACACCAAGTCTTCAAATGGCTGCAATCAATGCAAAAGGAGACATGTGAAGGTCAGTCTGTTCTGCTTTCCTGTTTCCGTTCTTGCTTTTTGCTTTTTGTTCTCTTAAAGCACATTTTCTGGTGGGGGTCGGCGTCTCCAATAGTCCAGACTATAGTCCGACAATAAGAGGCTTCAGATTTCAGGATACGATCAGCATATTCCATTAATATGAAATTTGGAAAAGATTTCAATACTAGACTGCTTCTAGATATCGAAGTACTTCTGAACATCGGAAGCTTTGATCTAGTCTAACAGTGCAGAGTATTGCATACTCTGGCCAGGGTGTTCGGATGACTTGCTTGACCGCTTGGGATTTTATCTTGAACTCTCACTGATTTACAATATTTCAGTGCGATGAAGCCCTTCCATGTGCAAATTGTGCAAGACGGAGTGAACCGTGCAGTTACATTCCTCAAGCATCAAAGCATGCACTGAGCAATCGATCCGCTAGATCCTCGGTTCAATCTCCAACCGTAACGACTTGGGAGTTCGAAGATGATAATACTAGAATCCTAGAGCTAAGGTTGATGCATCAATATTCAACATCTACCTCCGTTGTCCTGTCAAAAGACTCGAGAGATATAATATTTTACTGTGACGTTATGGTCAAGCATGCAATGACAAACGCATTTCTCCTTCATGCCATCTTCACAACCGCCGCTATCCACTTGTCGACTTCTGAGACTGACAAATCACAATTCTGGATTGCTACCGCCTTACAGTATCAAAATCGAGCAACAATTGGTCTCAACGAAGCTTTAGCGGATTATTCATCTGCTTCAAATGCAATATCTCTTTGTTCCCTGTTAATAGTGATAAACTCCTTATCATTGTCGAGTGAGAGGTTAAGGGGCGAAGAGATTGATCCTGTAGCTGACTTGGTTCAAACTCGCAAATTACTTCAAGGAGTCGCAGTATGCTTAGACCAAACACTAGGAGGAGGCTTATGGCACGGTTCTTTTGAAGTTTGGAGGGACCAACTGATTTTGAAATCCTCCAACCCGAATGATACAGTTCATAGGGACCTTCTCGCACATATCGATAATACGAAATCCATATTTGGTCACATGGGTGTATTCCTTAGCCAGCACCTCAACTTCCCAGAACATCAATCCAGACATGAGAAATTTTTCCAGTATGTATAATCATCATCTAGTATTCAATCATGAGTCTATGCTACTCGATTAGGTTATTCACTGACTTTGACTAATAGCACGACACTACAAAAGCTGAATGAAATGACTACTTACATAGCTTCCATTGAAACTGAACATAAGGATGATTATATGAGCGCCTCCACAACACTTTTGACTTCCGTGGAGCTTTTCCACTTGGCACAGGGTGCCAGTATCATAGCATGGCCATTGGCAGTTAACGATACCATCCTATCTCTTTTGGTGAATTATGACGATATAACAATGCTAATATTTATGCATTATGGAGTAGCGCTGTATTTGTCTACCTTACCTAGTTTCTGCGGAGGCGCCGGGAAACATTTGGTAGAAAAATTATCGATAGCGCTCGAGGCAAAGCGTCCGGAATGGATCGAGGTGCTACAATGGGCAAGGGCGTCTGTTTCATGAGATATTTTTGCTATTATTTTGTCTACGTAGTTTCAATGTCGCAGATTTCTATTACGATGCTGTATTTGTATGAGTTTACATTGGGCTGACATGATTAAAAGTAGAATAACTTTCCTACTTCTTCGGCTTCTAACCAAGGTCCAAGAAAGGGAGAAACACAAAGCAAGAGAATATGATGGCTCGTCGTCATTCCTTCCTTCTTCACGCGAGCAAAATGCCACACTCATTATCTTCAAGCTTTCATTATGTACGCTAAATAATTCAATCTTAAATTGTAAATAGAAGAAATGCCAGGATTTTTTATCTCTTTGTTATTTTCTGTCGATTTTGGTTCCACTACCCGTCCCACCTCACCTCCTCAGATCCACCACCGCAGCATATTCATACATATTTAATTCCCCTTTCCCCCCACCTCCACCTTATCCTCCTGTCTTACCATACATCTCTCCTATCAATCTCTTCAAAACAACATTCAACGAAACCGACCATGACATGATAACCCATAGTCAACCATCACCCTAAGAACCAAATGCGATTTGATGAGCTTCTCCCCCTCTGTCCACTTTCCATAGATGACATCTCTTGCTCGCTTGTTTTCATTGATTGTGATTCAGTGTGCTGGGAATCTGAATATGGGAGAGAATGTACTACTGGATGCGAAACGATAATTGTAAACAGCTGGTAGAACAAGGCCCCGACGCGTTTTAGGGCGAAGTAGGTGTGAAGGAGATAGATACCAAGGAGGTGTAAGATTTTCAGCGAAAATAATATCCCATTGAATGACCAATTTTCTCATTACAAGTTCTTGTATACGTTGTTTTACGTATCTGCAATTCCGTAACATGGGGTGTATCCTTACTGATTCGTTATAGTTCTCAACACGAATCCACCCCACGGTAAGAAACAGATCCTCTCATATTCTACTTGGAACTCGCAAGAATATCTATGAACCCAGGCCTAAGACGAAGGTAATAGGACTCTAAGCTCCAGGAGCAACAAATGAGTGGTGAGACCGACTTTAGACATTTAGTGATTATACTACTCAACCATATTCTTGTCGCATATCTGGATATAATGAAGATATCTGTTATAAGTCTCACAATCATACTTTTTATCCACAGGCTAGCAAGGGAAACGATCCAATATCATAATTTTGACACTAGAATCGAGATATTTGATCCGGCGCAACTGGGATTCCTTATCTATAAGTTAGAATCTTTGATGCGATTGTTGCAAATATGAATTGCTAAACGGCAGGGTACTTTCTGACAAGTATCAAACTTGGAATAGGTTAAGAGAAGTGAAGATGATACTTTTTCCGAAATGGTTTGCTTCATTCCTATATCTTATAAATCTCATTTGCGATCTTAGAAGATTCCTACTTTTACTTTCCAGACACAATCGATAGAGTAGATGGTTCATGTTCCTGTTCCGGAAAGTGAAAAAGGGTGATCAAACCAGCTTTGAAATCCAACTACTCGTAGTTCTAGAAAGATACATGTTGTATATCTGTTTCCTTCCTTCCATGTTGTTTTCTACGGAAGAATATGAACACCCTCATGCCAACTCGGCACCAACCAACAGGTCTGGCCACTCAGAGTCCGGGAAAACCAAATGTTGCATATCTACATCTTTATCTTCAAGCTGAATCCTGGCAAAGTAAAATCCATAATCTTGAAAGCCTTTTGTTGCATATCTGATATCCCGTGTTACAACAGGCATCCTGACAATTTAAGTCTTCACAATCTTGGATATTGAAAACTAAAAGCTTGGCTAATGATCTGGCTCTTTTTCAATTACCTAGCTCGAGTACTTATTGACTAATCTCTCTGGTTCAACCATTCACGGGGCCTGAAAAGCTGCTGTTGCATATCGGATATCCCGTGTTACAAGATGTATCCTTACCAGCCCTCACTTAGCGAGCTGGTTCTTAAAACTTAGACAATTCGGTTTAGCGACTAGCTTACTAGTTCCATATTCAAAGGAACAAGTACATGCTGATCTCTTCAACGCAGCCATTCACAGTCCTTATTATATCAATGTTGCACATCTGAAGTTGTATGTTACAAGCCTCATCCCTACAGGTTACAAGTCATGATGTTGAGAGCAAGTTAATAAGGGCAGAAGGCGAGCGGTGAAAATTTGTTAGTGAGGAAATCGATTTCTTGATTCTGGTATCTTCATGCAAACAGTAATTAGTATGGTTCCGATAGGTAGTCGCTTCGTTTTCAAAAGAGGAAGGTACGGTATGAGTTATTTGAAAAGTATAAAGGTTTAACGAAGGCTTGAACGTTTAGGGAAAGTCATAAACTCGAAAAAAACTGACAGTCATCTTATTTTGAATAAAGTACAATGAGTGCCATTAAAACTCGAGGTAACCTATCTATATCTTCAGGCTCGATCCCAACTGAATCGTTCCGCGCCAAGTATTCGAGATTATGCGTTATACCAATTATTATAATCTTCAACTCCATGAAGTGCAGATTGCATATTAAACGGCGAACACAAAAGCTTTTGATCATCATGAAGAAACTCAGATAATCGAGAGTTGGCAGACCGATTGCTACTTCCTTAATATTATCTTATCTGATGTTATGATCCCATTATTAGTCCTAGTGTAAAATACCAAGTGTATATATCAGTGATGAATGGAAAATTAAACGAGTTTTCACTCTATGGGCAAGAATACACTCACTGAAATATAAATTGTCATGAAGCGTCGGAAACAATCAACGGAGTAGAATCAATGCCAGGAAGAGGAGGTAGAATGTATGAGAAGATAGAAGAGTTAGAGGAATAGAAATATAGACAGAGTGTATCATTTGATATCAAGATCAACATATATCTATTGAAGGCCAGTAAACCAGATACTTCTTCTTCCCAAGATTTTTTTCAGATTTCAAGTCCCATGTTACTTATCCAGATATCTGCATCTCCTGCAAATCTTCAAATTTTGCCCCTTAATCACACTACCCTCTTATCTCTTATCCAGACACGCAACAATTCCAAAAGATTCTCCTAGAACCACACCAACACCATACTAATGGATACACTCATGATACTCATCGCCTTATCTCTTATCCAGAAGTGCAACAAGTTCTCTAATCTACCTCTGAAATCAAACTCAAAATGTCCTAACTAGCTCTTTCGCTCCAATTATGACTTTTGTCTCTAGCTTCCCATGTTAACCAGTTAGAATTTTCCATTTCGTATTCTAATAGAATGAAACTGGTGCGGTAGTAACCAGAGTTGCAATAACCCATCACATATTTAAACTTGAGGTTTTTAATATCCCTAGCTTTAACCCTAGCCTTTGAGCTGGAAGCCTTCCTGCCAGTCTATCGAATTCAGTATTACTAAACTAAAATCAATCTACATGCTCTATTCCTTTTAGGGCACTATTAAGATATGCAACAAAATTTCCCGAAAATGATATCCAATGGCAGCGATTAAGTATCTACTGATTGTCAAATTCTCATTCCAAAAGATTTGAGGTGGGTAAATGAGAGCACAATTTGGTCAAATTTAACATGACCAAGATATCCTCGGTTGGAATTATGCGAGCAATTCATGTCTTTGAACGATTGATGACAGCAGTGGCATCCATAGCCAGAGAATAAAGCTCCTGAACATAATGAAGCCAAAAGTAGCAAAGCAGCTGAGATAATGTTAACTATCCTTTTGAAGATACTCTCTGTCAGTGATCTCAGACATGAAGAGTGACCGAGACCGTCAAGTATCTTCCAGACGAGACCTAATAAGTAAGCCCTTTGGAGGGTATACACTTGATCTAATATTAGTACGGCTGTTGTTTGTGGGAGAATGATTAACAGGGCATCCTTAGGCTCTAGAAAAGTCAATATGGGACGAAATAACATGTGCCGGCCCGGTTAGGCTGGGTACTAATTATGTAACCAATTATCGCCTGAGTAATGCCAGAAAGTACAGGGGGTAGATGATGAGCTGTATATTTTATAAGAATATTGTGCTTACTCTTTCCATACCTATCATGTTGCGAAGAAATCGAAAGAAGGAATGAGGTAGGGGAGATTGGGGAGCTTGCTTGAACTCAGTTCACTTATGGACATCTCAGTTCTAGTAACTCACCAAACTGACCAATTTGTTCCATGCAGTTGAAGTTATGCCCGTGAATTTTTGACTTTAAAGGGCATAAGTTTATCTATTTTTAAAATGAGTACCAGAAGAGGTGAGAGTATATTCCCTTCTCAGTTCGCCAAGCAACTTCTCAAAAAAAGAATCCCCATACTGACGTGCCTACCCAGCAAAAAGACATCTAGCTTCAAACTAGCAACACAAACTACACCAACTATCCTACCATTCCCTAACATATCAGGATACCCCCCCCCCCCCCGTAAACCGTAATCATAGATATGCAACAAAAGCGACACAATTCTCTCCTACGATTACGAGTGGCTGAAAATAGATATACTAATCACACTTGCCAGAACTAGCGAAGAAGCCATCAGTACCAACTTCAGGATATCCCTGCAAGAACACAGATATAGATATGCAACAAAAAATTTCCCAGACATTCTCTTCGTCTGAGTGGATAGATTCCGATTCATATTCATGTGAAAGCACTAAATGTTAAGGGCTATCGCTAAAAAGTTATTATTCTTGTGAGGTTAAACGAATTTATAAGCCCTATCTCTTCTAACCCAAAAAGGGCATTTACTATTCTCCAACATCCGCCCAAAAAACCATTGCCTCCCCCTTACCATTCATACCATCATCACTACCAAACAAATCCAATACATAATTATTTCTCATAAACATCAACCATACACATCGCATCAAGTATACAATTACTCCATCCCGAGATCAACAACAGGAAATCCTCTTACCAGCCACAGCCTCGCAACTAGATAGATGCACTTCCAGCTTAGCACTGATATATTGAGAATCCAAGCCTTAGAGTTTCATAGACTTTGTGGCTGAGATACATTCATGCGAAACCATGGTTGTTGATAGTTGTCAAGCCACACAAGAAAGAAAAATCTTGATTGCCTGCCTCTCACGCACTAATTTCTAGGGCTTAGTATTCTTATCATGAAGTGCTGGTATTCCCTTGGCACTAGAATGATATCAAGTGGGAAGTTCAGACGTATTGGAAAGTAGCAGAGTCATGTTGAAAATTGGCATATTGAGAGACGTAGAAGAAACATTGATTTCATTCATATTAATATCAACCCAACATCTTACGTCGAATCATGCCACCCCATCATATCCACAATTTTCTCACCCTTTACACCACTCACACCCTGAATTCCTTTTCACTCTACCCCCGGAACCTCCATAATCCCCCTCCCAAAAAATTCTGCTATCATCCCAAACTTATCCCCACTCCTACCCAGCATATCCAAAAACAAATCATGCCTCTCAGCTGTCTCATCCTGACCCCTCCTAATCGCCTTGATCGTATCATTTTCCTTTTTACACGTCGGACAATCGCCTTCCACATTCCCCTCGTCATCATTTTTCAGACATCTTTGATGGAAACTATGTTTACAAAGGAAATGGACCGTAGGGAGATCTAACTGTGTGCCACAGAAAGAACACCTTGTGGCGTTGAAAGTTTGAGGCTTGGAGGAGAGTTCGTTGATTTCTTGACGTTTGGCTTCCGTATCTGTGCGATAAGAGGTGATGGTACGGCGGTTGGTGGCTATTTCTTTGCGTTCGCGTTCGATGGTTTGTTGTAGGTATGTTTTCACCATACCCATGGTTGCTACTGAGTTGGTACTTAATGTTTGAATCACTTGCAGAGGTGCCATAAGTCCATCGGTGTCGATCTTTTCCAATACTGCGTCTAATTCATCTCCGGCTTCTTCGAGAATTCTCGGGTCTGATGTAAAATATGCAAGGGCTGCTGGATATAGCTGAGGCTCCTCAGGTCCATACTTACGTAAAGCTTTGATTGCACCGTGAGTGTCCTTTGCAGCAGCATATGATCGGAAGATATCGAAACGTAGACCAGCTTGTTCACGTACAAGCGTGGTACCATCCTTGAAATCAGAAAGATGAGAAAGTAAAAGTACGTTGGAAATATCAATGGGAATATCTTCGCCCTCAATAAGTTTCTTTGCTTTTCCTTCCCATTCTTCGCGATTACGTCCGTTCTTTTCGTTTGACTTATGCAGATACATCTCAAATAGGGTTGTATAGATATCTATCTTATCGCGCTCTTTCAAGCCCGGCTCTTTGAGACATGCTTCCAAAAATACTATAAATTCTTCAGGATGATCTACGAAAGAAGAGAAGGCGGTCCTTGGTTGCGGCGGGTTGTAAGCCGGTGGCGGTGGTTCAGGCTCCTCAACTACTTGACCATCGGCTGGTGTAGCATTAACATTGCCAACAGTGGCAGGTGAAGTAATAGTCGAATTATTCATAAAAGGGAGTGGGATCAAATCCCTCATATTTGCAACAGCATTCACAGCGGCACCCGCGGCACCAGCAGCATACCCAGCATGTTGCACAGGGGCTTCCGAAGTGATAACAACGTCTTTCATTGGCCTGTAGTTTCCTGTGTAATAGTCAATAAAGACTTGGGTAGTGTCTTTTGGACAATGACCCAAAAGAACTCTAGCATATTTCATAAGAATTGGATAGGCCTGTCAACGAAGTCAGCAGAATTCGTAGTTATAACGTGAATAACCTTACAGAATCAGGATCTAATCGCCAAATGTATTGCAAAGCTTCTGGATATCTTTTCGAGTCTTCTATCAATATATCCACTACTAACTCATGTTCGCCATGCTTTTTTGCAAGGTAGGCAGCTTGTTCATAGTAACCACCTTGTCTGCACATTGTAATGGCGGTTTCGAGGTCAAATTTCAGATCACCTGGAGATTTAATAAACTTCTCCAGTTTATCAATATCTTTCAATTTGGCATAGCAATTCAAAAGTAAAGTAGTATGGTCAGCTGTTGCTTTATGATGTTCATGAAGCTCTTCGAGATATTCAATTAAATTGTGGATGCGTTGAGTATCAAGATACTAGGTAATGTTAGCCACGGCCTAGCTGGAAGTTATATGTTCAACATACTTTTCGGATAACTTGCGATGGCTCAGTGCTATCAATCGCTTTCAAATATTGTTGCATGGCGCCATCGTAGTCTCCTTTTTGATATAAGAAGTCCCCCGATTTTCTGAAAATCATGTTTTGCTGCTTAGAGTCCATACCAGCCTTTTGAGCCAAGTTGATTGCGTGGACGTAGAGATTCCTTTGGTATAGAGTCTCAAGTCTCTGTTGTAATGGTTTCTCATGATAACGATGTATCTATTATATTGTTAGCTTCAATCAACATATTGACTAAGACTACCAACCTTCCCATCTTGTGTCAGTGTAAATAAGTCACCCCAAATCATGAACAAATCTTTGACTTGCGAAACTAATGATTCTGAGTGGGCCACAAATTTTAGATCAGTATCCAATAAGGTGAATGTCGACGTGTTGAATAAATCATCTGCATGAGCCCCACCAAATCGTCGAAGGGTACTGG
Organism: Sclerotinia spermophila; assembly: GCA_038090695.1. Taxonomy (NCBI): domain Eukaryota; kingdom Fungi; phylum Ascomycota; class Leotiomycetes; order Helotiales; family Sclerotiniaceae; genus Sclerotinia; species Sclerotinia spermophila. The sequence goes on along the minus strand of JBBMOJ010000155.1, from coordinate 13,999 downwards.
ATTTTGTCGCACTTGATGTAGCGGGGGGAGAGACTATCGCAACATAATCCCCATAAACGGCTACCAGGCTTTTTGGACCATCATAACCATAACATGAATTTCGACCATCGACTCTATAGTAATAAATGGCATCATCTCGGACTACCAATATATCACTATTCTTTTTATCCACCGTCATACATCCCACACCACATCCAGAATCTTCGACGGGTCTAGCTGATTGATTATGAGCTCTTCCTGAAATTACCAGCTTCACAAGACGCGAGGTTGTAGCGATGTACAAATTAATGAGTCGTTCTTCTTCTCGAAATGAAAGTCCGGTAATCGGTTCCTCGGATTCGTGTACTGTTCTTTGCTTTGCTCCCCTATCATGGATCAAATCTCCCCTTATAACGGTCACTGCACCATTTCCAAATCCTACAGCCAATTGTGAAAGATCATCCATTGCGGTAAATGCAGATATCTGGTATCAATTAGCGATTGATCCACATCTGCAGAGATGCCACTGACAGGAAACTGTTTCCGCCCATTTTGGATACTCAAACTCGACTGACATGTCGGTAGACCCGTCTTCTTGACAGGTTTGTCCAATGCCCATACTTTCAAAACCGGTTCGTGTGATAAATCTTCCTAAAATACATCAGCTCCTGATGTTGTGTTACCGATACGTTGACACCTACAGCTATTGTAACCAGCAAAGATGTGCCTTCCACTTGTTTCATATGAGTTATCGACCCAACATCATGTGCTTGGAATGTTCGCAGGATCTTAAAATTCGAGGATAAGATCCGCACAATTCCATCATGGCTTCCGATGAAAAGATTCTCGGAACCGGAGCATACGCAGCTTATTTCGTTATTCTCGAAGAAGGATTTACTCTCATCATCTGGTGGTTTAACTTGGCTGACCTCGAAGAAATCGAACGTTTTCCACTGTGATTGTTAGTGCTGCCCATATGATATGGAAGGATTGAACTTACAGAAGTTAAAGCCATGTTAACATTTCATCACGTTCATAGCGGATTGTAGAAGTTGAAGGTATAGAATAGCTTCGGTGAACACAAGGCTGCCAGGGTGAGCTCAAGGCTAGTGCAGGCTATAGGTGCACGGACTTTTAATGTATGTATAAATGTATGTTCCACATGTCGAAGGAGAAACACCTTAGACTGCATCTGATATCAACTCTCGTACCAACTAAACTGGGATGTATTATTTTTGGAACATTTAGCAATAGAATAAGGAGAAGTTATGATTTGAAAGTCACGCTCTATTCTTGGAAGATAAGCTTCCAGTCTGCTTCCTCAAGTGAAAGTCTTGTTAGGCTGAAAATACATCAAACACCAACCATTACGTTGTCCAGTATAATGGTCAATGAGAAATATGCCATGTCTTCCATTGACTACATTTCCTCTCCATATACCGCCTCTGCCATTGTAACCTTGCCATTTCTTCTTCATCCATGCAATCTGCACATTCTTTGCGACCGCGGATCGACTTATAGGTCATAGACATGCAGCGTGTTTTATGGTCACGACCGAGCTCGCTCGTAGTATAACGAGGATCGCCTGCGATTGCATTAGCTATCTCCAGCTCCTCCGTCCAACGATCTGTCTCTGCCTTTACCATTGCTTCAAACTTCACAATCCTCGCCTCTCTTTTTCTGAGTTTCTCGCGTTCGCTCGCTTTTCTCTTAGCTTCCTGCTCCAATATCATCGTCGTCCGAAGTCTCTCCGCAGATTTTCTTCCGTGAAAGCGTGTTGCAGAACTCAAATCTCTATTCCACTGCTTCTCATTCTCAATGTCTTGTGCCTTTTCACGTTCTTCTTCTCGGATCCAAATCTGTATTGCCTCATCTAATTCTTTTCTTTCCTCATCCCATGGTGTTCCTCGTCTCTTCTCAATTTCCTTACGGGCTCTCTCGCGACTACATAATCTCACTTCCCTATCCCTCGTCTCATTATTTTCAGATTCTTTCCGTGCGGAATTGCTTTCAGCTATCTCGCGATCTTCCTGTATTTTCTCCAGTCTATATCTTTCTGTATCTTCTGGTGTTCTACTTGATAACCATTTTTCCAAAGTACGCCTTTTTTTGATAGCTCCTCAAGAGGTACGTTTCGTCGGGTGCATAATCGGCAGGTTGCCATTTTCCATTGAGCAGAAAAAAGGGAAAGGAGAAAGAGGAAGTATGGGAAAGAATTTGAGTATGAGGTAATGCAGAGAAATCAGTGACTCGAGAATTAATCACAAAATGAAAACTCATTAATGTTACCCAGACTGTGATTCATTCATAGCGAGTAAGCTTGACGGCATATCACCACAACACGAGGATCCGATATCTCTCTTGACATTCAGTAAGGATCCTGCGAGATACTGCACATCTCACAGGTCAGCTACACATCCATTTCTTCTGCAAACATACGCGACTTCACTCAAGGTTACCACTTTTCCAACAAACGAACTTTGCACTCTTTCATATAAATCAAGGTTACCTATCCATACAATCAAACCTGATAATCAAATACTCCAACTCAAGATTCAAGTCTTATCCCTCAAACAAATCTCATCATCATTTCTATTCCCAGTCCCAATCACCATCCCATGACTCGAACCCCCCTCAAATCACAAAACCACAAATCATCCTCCCCTCTCCTTTTTTGCTCTCCCCTCACCACATAAAAACAAACAGAAACACAAATAAACCATCTTCTACCAAAATTACACTAACCAAAACTCCTATTTTACAAATAAACTAATGCAAACTATTTATACCTCTCAAGATCATCTCGCCGGACCCAACTTCCCTTGCAAGTAAGTTGGTATTAAAGCTTCACCTTTTCTCACAATGCCATGGACAATAGGAGTACAATATGGTATAGGGCACCAGGGATATTGTTTCAAAGACGACTAGTAGCTAGTGGGCAACAAAAGAGATATCTTCATAGAAGCCAAGATGATCAGCCAGGCATTCAAGGTTGAGTTTGGTTGAGGTCTTCACAATATTATAGAATCGATCAGATTAGCAAGCGATGTATTGATCTAATCTCCGGAACTGAATTACTCGTGTGGAAAAAGGCTAGCAAAGCAAAAATGCTTTAAAAAAAGTATCCATTTCTGTGACGCTATTGCTCGAATACAATCTGGAAGGTGAGCAACCCATCCTCGCTCTCATCATAAACCATTATTTGTGGATTTCATTGGTCATCTCTTCACCCCACTTCTATGCCCCAAGCACCCCTCTGTAGAAAAGAAACCCCAGCTGGAAAATCACAGAAAGAAAAGCATGAGGAAGTAACAGTAATACAATCGACGTAAGCGTAAAGAGGGTTAGTTGGTGCGGGGTGCGGAAGTATTCTCGATATGGTGCTTCTTGTAAATATCTCTACAGACAGGTAAGACGCTTTTACTATAATTCAATTAGTATGTTGTGATATGGCACAACTCGAGTAAAGTTGAGACATACCAAGATTTCGTCGTCCATGTTGGCATCTCCGTTAGTAGCTGGCCCAGCAGCAGCATTTGTAGCTTGGGCATCGCCGCCAGTCTCCGCGTTTGCGACATTTCCACTCTCCCAATAGTCTGCCATCTCCAAATCGAGTTCTTCAGCAGTCTTCTTCTTGGCTGGGCGAGCAGTAGCAGCACCTGCACCACCACGGGAGCCTCTCTTTCCTCCTCTCTTGCCACCTTGATCCTTGCCATCTGCCTTGTTGGGAACAGCAGACTTTGGCTGCGATTTTGTTGTGCTTGTGATTCGGTCCATGAGTCTCTTAGCAAGCTTCGCCTCTATAACACCGGCAGCCTGGGCATCAACGAGCAGTTGGACCTATCCATAGTGAGTGGGTGAAATTGAAAATGATTTTGAATGATAGACATTACCCTCAATGATCTATTGTCGACCTTGACACCATCAAGCTTGGATACAGCAGCAGCAGCATCACCATGACGATGGAAGGTGATGTTGGCCTCGCCGCGGCTAGCTCCGTTTGGACCATAAACTAATTGAACACTCTTGGTGTGCAATTTTGCTTCGTGGAAGTATTCCTAATTATTGAAAACACATGGTATTAGTTACTGAAAATGAGGCACGGCAGGAATTTTCTTCGAAGTCGGCAGTCCACATAGAAAAAGGGCATTCGCAATATCCAAAGGATTTCCGTTCCGACATTTTCATTGAAACCATCCAGCGAGCGATGAGCGTGAGTGATAATATCATTATACCTGTTCGAAGAACAAATTCGAAAAACTCGAAATGATAAAAGATCAACATGCTCAATCAGTAATATCAATTGCCGTATCCAATCGATGACTCTCTGTGTCAGAGGTGTTCAGGTGCAACACATCAAAGAATCATAAAATCCATAGCTCATCAACACAAGATAGATGCGACTGCTTCGACATGGAAGAGGGACATATTGTTGGGACAAGCGTCCAAAAAGATGAATGCTGTGCTGTGCTCAACCACTCTGCTCGCTGGATCTTTCTATCTTGCCATCTTTCCTCTGAAGTCTCTCCACTATTCTTGCCATGCAATGGCATGCCAGTCATGAAATATACACCATCGTTCGTCTGCGCCAAGTTCGAGATCAGGTGCTTGCCAGGCAACCTGGAGAACTATTGGTCTTATGCAATCTGACGAGCTTAACTTCAATCCTACCAATGCGTCAAGCGATTTGCGAGCAAAGGTATGAAGAAAAGCTTTGTGATGGGTAATAGGGATAGGTCCTTGTATAATCAAGGCCTGAGCCACTTCGACGAATCAAGAAGAGGCGTATAAAAATATCGATAAAAGTTCCTCAAGGCCATAGACCTTAACGGCAACATACCTTAATCTGTTGTTCTGTCACATCATATGGCTGACAAAAAAGTGGTTAGCAGATGAGCCTAGAGTGAGGTGAGTTGAGGGAGACATGCCAAGTTGCTGACCACAATACGAGAGGGCGCATTTCCACCAGAAGGACCAGCTGGAGCAGTCTTAACTACACCCTTGACTGGCTTCTTGCTCTTGGATACACCTCCAACTGGAGCTGCGGTAGCGTTGCGACCACCTGGAGTACGTCCACCACGACGACCGCCGCCACGTCCACCACGTCCCGTGCCGGCTGCTTTTTGAGTGGCAAGGATTTCATCAAGAGATTGACCGAGTTTATCAGAAGACATTGTGAAGGTCTCTTTGGATTGAGAAGTGAAAAATTGGCTGCATGTGGTACGTAATGTTAGGTTCAAATGATATAGAAAAGTATTGACCGAGTATGAATTGATCAATCAATTTCGAAGATGGGAAGGAGGCTAGCTGACTTTAATATTTGATGCGCTGAAATGCGTTCTGCGAGGACCACGCTTTGGCTGAGGACGCGCCTGAAGGTATTGCTGTTATGGCAAGAGTAATTTGCGATTATCTAGAGTTGGACAGAGTCGCAGATTAATGAAGGTAATTTGTTTAAAGAGTTGTTATTGAGGAATTTATGAATGGAAAGTTGTTGAAATTCGAGTTGGCTGATGGATTTGGTGGAAAGTGTTCAAAGTATTTGTTTGTTCTTGTAAGGAGTTGGAAGGAAGGAGGCTGAGTTTACTTCTGGGACAAGATTTGACGCTAGTTCAAAGTTGAGTCATCATTTCTTTCAACACATGACGCTCTAACCTATTTGAGCTTAGATAAAGCAACGTAGCTTTCAATACGATATGTGCTCAAGTGAATTCTTTTACTGGAGAAACTGTTCATAATTCACAATACCATATATGTCTTTGATTCGATATCAGTTATTTATATTCTTGCTGCGATTAAACAGGGGAAATACATATATTGTTGCAGTATGGGTGGTGGATACGGTCTTTGTGCATCAAGATATACATGGTACAGTGGAACTTGGGACTGGTCTAGTCTGGTTGCGATGCTATTTTCTCAAAACCCCCTTTCCTTGTTCAGAAGACAATCACTTGAGTTAACTCTTGGCTTCCTACTCAGATTGACCAAACCTCCAGTCAGGAAGACAATCCACAACTGATATAAGAATTCCATATAATACAGAGCGCAAGATTGTAACTCAGTTCAACCTTTAGTGAATCCGATACATTGGCTTTGAGATGGTCAAAGTATGAAAACCAATGTATCGAGATGGACAAAGTATGAAAAGAGACGCCCAAGTATTTTCCGCATAATTTTCACATATCTTTCTAGCAACGTCTGCCCAGCGATCCGCCCATAAAACTCCAGAAATTACAAATGTCCAGGAACCTGTGGAAATATGACATACACAGTGCCCTTTCTGGCCCACCTTCTCTAGAGCCACCTATATCCCGCTTTATGGTGAAAGCAGTCATCCTCTCAACCCAAGACTAGCCTCTCCAATCATCTTCTTGCCACGTTCGCTTTGCTGTCTTGGGATGTGGAAGTGGAGCTAACTTTGCTGTCTGACTTGGGCTCTTCGACAGAGTTGATTTCGAGAATGTGGTAAAGCACAATCAAAAGCATTGCGGCTGAGCCAAGGAAAATCGCGAGGCGGTAGAGGTCATCGTCTGAAATCATCTTGTATATTGGCTATTCGGATTGCGATTTGAAGAGGGACTTGAAGGAGGCCACGTAAGGTCTTTGCGAGAGAGACTTGATAATTAGACTAAATAACCGTTAGAATTTCTTTCGCTCCCGTCACTAAACAAAATATTTCAAAGGAACATACCACGAAGCTTCGATATCTACATCAATTGTACCTAATTGTGATGTATTGTTGGGTTGTTGATTCAAATAAGTCAAATACTTAGTGTCGCAACAGCTTCGCGGCTGCCATATAAGGCCAGCTTGATGGATGGATCCCAAAGTCAAAGCTTAATTCCCCTGCTAGCTCCATTCGCTAAAGTGGCCATTAAATTTTAACCCCACCAAGATGAATCAAGTCCTTGATTATGATGATTTTGATTTTGATTTCATCACCGGTGTAAAAAAATATACAATTATTTCTTTGGTCGACGACTTGGAGAATACAAACACAGTCTTTTCCGTATATCGATACCCTCTAATTGCATCTATTCTGGTGCGTATTTGATTATCTTTTGAACCAGTCATCTATACAATACACAGAGTCTTTATCGACAGCAATCCGACAAAATGCCACCGAAAAAGGGAAAAGGCCAACCGGATCAGCCTAAAAAGGCACCGGTCACAGTAGCAGATAAAACTTTTGGAATGAAGAACAAGAAGGGAGCTCAGGCGCAAAAACAGATTGAGCGTATGCAAACTTCGTACAAAGCTGGAGGCACGCCCGATGAGAAGAGGCGACAAGCAGAGAAAGAACAACGAGAACGAGAAAAGATAGCATCAGAAGCGGCCAAGAAAGAGGCAGCTGAATTATTCAAACCTGTACAAGTTCAGAAAGTCCCATTCGGTGTCGACCCGAAAACAGTTCTCTGCCAATTTTATAAGAAGGGCCATTGTGAGAAGGGTAGGAAGTGTAAATTCTCACACGACCTCAATATTGAGCGCAAATCGACCAAGATCGATCTTGCGCAAGATCCCAGAGAGGCAGAAGCAGAAAAGAGAAAAGAAGAAACTTCAGACGACTGGGACGAAGAGAAGTTGCGCTCCGTTGTACTATCGAAAAAGGGAAATCAGAAGACTACTACAGAGAAAGTCTGCAAATTTTTCATCGAAGCTGTGGAGGAGGGAAAATATGGTTGGTTTTGGACATGCCCGAATGGAGGTGACAAGTGCATGTACCAACATAAGTTACCACCCGGGTATGTTACATCAAGTTATTCAATCATATGTAGAATTACTAACCACAATATAGATTTGTCCTCAAAACCAAAGAACAACGTGCTGCAGAAAAGGCTCTTATGGATAAATCACCTCTCAAAACACTTACACTGGAAGATTTCCTTGAGTCGGAACGACACAAGCTTACTGGCACATTAACACCAGTTACGCCAGAGACGTTTGCTAAATGGAAAGCCGAGCGTTTGGACAAGAAGGCTGGTGAAGAGCAAGCTAGACTTGCCAAAGAAGCTACTGGTCGTGCTATGTTCGAGAAGGGAGATTGGGAAGCCAGCGGAGATGAGGATGAAGGCGATGATAACGAAGATGATGCATGGAATATGGAGAAGATGCGACGAGAGACTGAGGCATTACGTGAAAAGAAGGAAGCAGAGCGTTTAGCCAACTTATATGGCGGAGCAGCTCCAATTAGCGACGAAATCGCACCTCAGATTGTCGAACCTGTAGCAAACGAGGAGGGGGAAGCCTCCTAATTAATTCAAGATACAGGGGCATAAAAAGTCATTACTTGAAATCAGCTTTTGAATTTTAGCGTCATTCGAAATGGGAATGTGAAATTGAATTTGGGATTTATACTGGGGTTTTTGGTTTCGTCGAGAATAGTTATCAAAATTGAGGCTCATAGAACGCCTCTGTACCCCACCGCATCTTGCCACCACCACAAAAATTCAATCTTTATACGAATTGGCATTTACAGCCACGCGAATATCCATTCTGAAAACCAATCATCACCGTTTCAGCGAGTTGTGATATTCAAGCGCCACGAATGATGGGTAGGTGGAGTAACTACAGGAAGACATAATTCATATACACTCAAATATGCACTCATTGGTCAAAAAAATCTTCCCCTTTACGGCTTGTTCCAATCTGTTTTCTCCCCTCACCAATATTTCTGAATATCAATTCCGTCGATTATTCCGTCTCATTTCATCGTCTCAAATAAGGTCTCCTTGTTTCTTTTTCCCAGTTTAACAACAGCTCTCTCCTCTTCCATTATCCTCCCTACATGAAATGTTAGTAACATGTCGAGGTCACAAGAAAAAAATCTCTCATGGCCAAGGGACATATATTTACCCCTCTTCTACATGGGTAGAGCCAGATATCTCCAGCATATCACTTGTGAACATTCCGAATCCAATTATTGCACCTAGTAGGATGCAGATTATGATGTATCCTGCACAGTGGTTGATCAGTACACCTCTCGCATCTCGCAAGTTAATCGGGATTGGATAGATGGAACACTGGCACGAAGTTTGAGAGTAGAGTATACGCACCATTACTATACATCCACATCATCATCACCGTGTAAGAGATAGCAAATTGCACTCCATGAATCCCCGCTCTGAAGACTCGCTCCCAAATTTCAACTGGGATCCGTGTAATTCTTGTCCACTTCAAACCCGAAAACCCAGCTCTATCTCCTTCATCCAGGCCAAAATGGGATCCGTGGAGGAGTTTCTCTTCTCCATCTTCATCCGCTGTTTTGAGGAAGTCCTGCTGTTGTACACGATACGCGTCCTTGGAACGGATATAGCGATCGTAGATACGTTGATAACGCCGGGTTATTTCGAGGAGTATAGGGAGGAGGAAGGAAAAGAGACAGATGAGTAGGAACTGGATGGATGTGTGGACTTGAAGAGAGGGGTGTAGGTAGCAGGTTGATGTGGTGTGGAAGTTTAGGAGCATCTAGGGTAGGGGGTTAATTTGGGGATCAAGAAGTATGGGGTGGGGATAAAATGTGAAGAACGAATTGAAAGGGGTAATGTGGAGGCGAGCAAAGAGGGGAAAGGCATTGAGCAGTGAGAGCGAGGTTTTACGGCCGTGGAGATAGGATGGGGAAAAAGGAGAATTGGGGAGAAGGACTTACAGACATCTTACAGGGAGTATGCGACAGAGAAGTGTTCACAGCCCCAGACGACATGTCCATATCCATACCCATATCCATACTCATATCCATATTCATTTTCTCAATCGCCTTGATAAGCTTTTCCAAATCACCAACAGTTGCACCGAAACGCAAATTGTATCATAGAAACCAGGAGTTGATTTATGTAAGATATGGTACTGTAAATCCTTTCTCATTTCAGTTTTCGTATGATCATCAGCTTAGATGTACTTCGTACGTTAGTGAATACACACCGCGCAAATCTGCGCAAGTACAACAAATACGAAAACCACACAAATCACAAATATATCGCGGTCTGATGTCTCAACTTCCCAGATTCTCGGTTAATCGAGGGTGAGCTGTCAGTGGGAGGTCTCTTTGCAGTATGGACTGCAATGAATAAACTCATATGCACTCTAGAATCAAGAACTAAAACGATTAGTGTTAGCTACTGACTTACAACCCATCTCAGACCCCAACTACGAAATTGCTCCAGTGGAATAAAACGCGCTCAAATTAGCGCAGAAGGCGCGCTAATGTGCTCATTCCTTATAGTAGGCTTGGCTTGCATATTAGGTATACAAGATGTGCAGCTTGTGCTTGGTGGATACTTGCTCATTGGTATGAATGGGATAGATCGGTGAGATGGATCGATGGAACGGAAGGGTATTGAGGGAGTTGAGAGAGTTTATTAGTAAGCTGCGGTTTTGGAGAGCAGATGAGGAGATATTTGCGCCTGCTTACAGCTTAGGCTGTGTCTGGGAACTTGAGTGGATTTTATAAACTTGTAAGTATTATGAATTGAAATAGATGGTAGGTTAAATCACCTTGGGTTTGAGATTGGAGATTTGTTTCCTGGACTAATTACCCTTTGTTGTCTTTCAACTGACATAGGATCTCAAATCATAGTGATCTCCCTAGAAAATAACCACCCGTTTCCCGCAATACACTACGCTCGCGAATCGCCAACATCATGCGAGACCCTCATCAGTAGATCACCAATCTATACCTATTCAAGCACAACCATCTGCTTTCACCGCACTGGATCAATATGGCCCTCATAGATTCCAGAAAATACTCCTGGTATCCTCACTTCTCTTACCTCCTTGCCACCCGCTTTCCCGCTTTCTTCTCTGCAATTTTCTCCCTATTTTCTATTTTAATTTACCTCCACTCGACTGATCCAAAGAACCAACAGCGAATCATGTATCCGTGGGCATAGAGCAACAAAATGTACTCACAACAATCGACTACTGGTCTTAGTACGCAAGCTAGGACGTCCTATGTAGAACTGTGCACATGAGTTTGGGGGTTGTGTTTGTGAGAGAGTTGGTGGGGGTGGGGAGGATGTTGTTGTTGATGGTGAGTTTTTCGTTTCGAGGGTGAGAAAGCAAAGTCGATGGAGCAAAGTCTGGTTGAGATAGAAAGCTCATATGAGTTAGGAGCCCAGAGTGCGTCGATTTCGGTCTGCTATGATGTCGGGGAAATCGCCGATATGATGGGTGTTGTAGAGTCGAATAAGACCCGGAAAATGTTCCAGGGATTGAGATTAAGAAAAGAAAGGAAAGGGTCAAGAAGGAAGGAGGAGATGCCAGCGTCCAGAAGAAAAGAATCGAGAAAAGAGCGAAAGTTTCCGCATCATCATCCTTTAGAAGCCCATTTCCATGTCTATCTCCGAATATACAGGCCCGGGCCAGCATGAAATAATCTACTACAACACAAACACCAAACGGGAACCTACCCTCAACCCAAAACATCAGAATATATCTCACCCCCGTACCATATTCATACCCGCTACATTGAACTTCCTCCGTCCTCTCACAGCAATCACCCCGTCTGCCCAAAATAGTACCCTCCATACTTCCCACACGTCGTATACTTATCATCCTCGGAGCTTGTTTCTCCATCGTCAACATATAATTGATTAGGTAGCTCTAGGACGTCGACGTCTTTCTCAACTTTGTTCTGAGAAAATTCTTATTACGGTTTCCAACCAGCGTGAGCCCGGCAATATTGATACATATCGAAAATAATAACAATATCGTTTCCGAATCGTCAGGTGTATTTACAGATTGTCGTATTCAGGGAACTCATCTAAATGTCATGATGCAGAAATTTCAAAAAGGATTGAGGATGAGACATGAAAGTCGTGGATTGGAATACGGAGTATGGTGAGAGTGGAAACTTCAGGAGAAGTGACTTTGCTAGACGTTTAGTCCATTTCTCAACGAGATGGAGGTTTTGTTACGACCCACTAGACGCCTAGCAGGCGGTTGGGATTATCGGTGATTTCAGTCAAAAAAAAAATTGGTGTATCATCAATTTTGCCTCGATTACTGGATTCCCTCATAAATTTGAAGTCATTTTAATATTTCGCTGGTTAATCTCTCTATGAGGACGCTGTTGGGGTAAAAGAGCCCATTAAAACACCCGCACGCTTATTCAAGTTCCTTGGCATCCTGAGAAGAGGAATTCGACACTTCCAAGCTCGCCGCCTGTTCCTTTTCCCATTTATCATCAGCCTGACAATCCCCGCATACAATCTTCCGGTTCTTGGAGGAGTAGCGCCACGTCCCTTCTTCAACTTCGCCATTCATACACCATCTTCGATGTACATGGGAGTTAGTGCGAGAAATCATCAAATATTCCAACTCATGTAATGGGATCTCGTCTTCTTTTTCCGAAAGGCTTGGAATCTCAAGTTCCAGCTCCCATCGATTCGCTTCAGCTTCCCATAGAGTCCTGAGTTCATGCACGATCTCTTGCTCCCGCAACTTCTCTTTGTCGACTTCGACATTAGCATCTCTCACCCATTCTTTGATTGCTTCCTTCACAGCCTCGCAAGCAACCTTTTCATGCTCGAATTTTTTCTTGATTGAGCTACGTCTTTTCATCTTCGTAACCTTTTCGAACAAGCCTGAAATTTTTTTCAATTCTTCTTCGTAGCGTTCCTCACTTTCTTTCCTTTTCTTATCCTGGCGCTCGCATATCTCCACGAATTCCTTTTCTTTCCTCGCCAGGTTTTCTTTCTTTTTCTCCATTACCAGATGCCTCTCTCCTGCCAACTTTCGCTGCTCATCCGCGTATGAGTTTACCTTGTCTCGTTCTGTATGCCAAGGTCCACTTGTCAATTCCATCTTTTCTCGTACTTTCATACGTCTCTGGCGTCTGAGTTCCAGCCAAGCTGGGTCAGTGATGGCCATCGTGGAAAGCCGCGGTTCTAATTCTGAACTTTTGTCATCTTGAAGCGCAGCTGGAATTAAATCTTCCTCTGGTACTACTGGCGAAGGCTCTGGCGTTTCAATTTTCGCGTCGGCTACATTTACACTCTCCTTCGTATCATTTTGATTTTCCATGTTTTTGTGTGGAATAGCGTTGAGGATATTTTGACTTTGCGAGGCGGCAATTTATGTGAAGCTCAGGTGACGTATGTATAATGTCGTGATAATGACAAACAAAAAGCCTGGAAGCGTATGAAATGACTTGATTGCAACGTGGTGTGAAGAGAAAGCCTCTTTCTATTTCTCTTGGCAGGGAGGCGAGCTGCGTTATGTTGCCTGTCGGCCGAAGTATCACGAGAATGATTTACAAGTTTGTATGCTAAGATTTCCAAAAGCGATGTATAAAGTATATAAAGTGTGTACTGAACTAATATTGAGTGATTGAGAGATATAATGTTGATGAATTGCTATTATTTATTTGATGTTTGCGTGCAAGAATTTGATTTGGAAGAAGTGTAATAAACAGAAGAGAAAAGGGAAGAAAATGGAGGAGGAGGAATTGATACAAACAAACAGGGAATGCACGAGGAGAACTCAACATGCGACTTCCCTTCCATGTGCTATGATCAATACTGGACTCCTAACTCGCGGCCTTCCTCTCTTGTAGCTTCCTTAAAGATCCATAGGAGGTACTGTGGTTCATCCGCACTTGCCCGTTGGATGAATCCAGACCTGGTAGAATTACCTATTGTCATATTTTTACACTTGTAATCTGATTTCTTCTCAAGTGCACCGAATAGTAATTCAACAACTCGGCTTACTTAGCATCTATTTCGATTTTGACCTTGCATACTCTGCTGTTCAGTATGTTTGTCCTTTTTGCACCGTTCGGAGTTTATGTAAAGAAGAGAGGAAAAGAAGACTCAACACGCAGCACGCGGTTATTTTGAGCACAGAGATCTCTGAATGATTGTTGCGTGTTTCTCTAAGGTGATTAATGGAAGATGGCCATAATATTTAGGTAATTCACATTGGGCTATTCACATACAAATTGTTGATGATCATACCTTGAAGACTTAAGTCAACCACCCTACTTTCGGGCCACCCCTCTTTTGGGCCACCTTTCACCACC
>JBBMOJ010000154.1:0-84726 GCA_038090695.1 Sclerotinia spermophila | reverse complement strand
TAAATCGAATAATTATATAATTTAATAATAATAACCCTTTTATATATTCTTTCAATTGAATTAAATATTTATACTACTTAAAATCTATTATAAATTATAATTCGAAGCTAACAATCTATAGGTATTATGAATTAATATCAATATTATTCTAATATTAATATTTCACATTTTTCTTATTATATAGGTGGCCAAAATACGAATATACCCCCAAAAGTGGGATTCTGCCAGTATATCGCCTAATTAGGCTTAGGCGTTCAGTTGGCCAGGGTGTTCAGTTGGGGGTGACACCTTCTAAGGACTCTTTATTATATGAAATAGTTGATAGTAGAAAATAATAAAGTAATTAATCCGATATTTTTATTTTAGTTTGAATACAGAACTTTCTTTTCGAAGTATATACGCCAGTAGATGTATAAACCTCCTTTTGCTTCACATCTACAATACCCACTTGCAAAATTGTGGTGAAAACTCATGGAGAACATCTGGAATGACCTCGGTGAAACCCTTCAGTTCTCATTGGTTAACTCTGATCATTTAGGTAACATCCTTGCAGAGTATTCTTATGTCATTCATCCTTTCAATGTTCGAAGATGCTCTTGAACATTCATTTGTATTTCTTATATTTCTTATATTCTTTATATTCCACGACCGCGCTGATATATTGTGACTGAGGGCTTTTATAAGAGGGGCGCGTTATGTCTCGAAATCATGGCATGCCCAACATTTGGTCCGGGTATGATCCAAACGCATATCCTCCGCAGGATAACTCCCCTCAATATGAAAGGAACGATATGATGATGCAGAATGGCGGAAGCATGCAGCAATACCAGATGGGAGGAAATATGCAGCAGGCTCAAAGATCCTATTGGAATCCCAATGTTCACCCTCGGTATGATATGCCAACGACTGGATATGCGCCCGAGAATTATAATACAGCTCCATCCACCGCATCGCAATATTATCAACCTCAACCTCAACCTCAACCTCAACCTCAAGTTCAGGTTCAGGTTCAGGTTCAAATCCCACAACCAATTCAGCAACAATATCCTATCAATCAACGCCCCCCACAACATCACGTACAACCTTCTTCCAATATTTCAATGGAACAAACAAATCCTCAAGTGGCTCATACGAAACCTCCGATTGCGCAACTTGATTATCCTCTACTTATGGTTTCGCTGGCAGAGGAGTATTTCGGTACGGCGCATGAACTGGCACCCGCAGTGGCGGTCGCCATGACGGAAGAAAACGTTCACGGATATCACAAATTGATTACCATGGGTTTAGAATGTTTGACTATTGCTCTGAAGCAATTGAAGCTGCCGGCCAGACTGGAAGCTAAGGTTCGACTGCGGATCGCCGGCATTATATACGAAGAGACAAACAACTATGCGGAGGCTGAGACTATGCTTAGTCAAGGCATAATACTTTGCGAAAGAGTATGGTCCACTTTTCTTTTCCTGGGGGCCTAAGATTTCTAATATAACAATAGAATCACTACTACGACCTCAAATATGTAATGCAGTTCTTATTCGCTCGATTGATGTTCGAGAAAAATCCAAAAGCAGCAATGAAGACACTCGACAGCCATATCTCCGATGCGCAAGCGTATGTAAATGGTTCCAAATATCTTCTCTATATTCGCTGACTTTTGTTAGCTATCAACACACTTCCTGGGTTTATGTATTCCGATTCCTTAGGGCCTCACATGCTTTGCAGTTAAGGACCCCGACAGATAATCACGCGGCTATTCAGAACATTCGAAGCATTTCAGCCCTTGCAAACCAACAGGGTGATCGTTCTATATATATTGTTGCATCTCTTATGGAAGCTCTCGCCCACTTAAAGTCCTCCGGAGTAGATGGGATTGAACATGTTCAACGAGCTATCGCTGCGGCACGAACCTATCAGCTTGACAACCAAAGCAGCATACCTCAGCTTATTGGTCTTACTCATATTCTTGATGTTATTTGTAGTATCCTTCGTGGGGACCCTGCTCAGATGCTAAGTACTCTGAGGGCGATGCAGATGGTCATGGATGATCTACTTAAAAATACGGCATGGAGCATCGAAAATGACACCCTTTCAATACCCATAGACGGTGTTCACAGGGTCAAGAATCTCATCAGTCAGGACACGCGAAATGTTTTGAGTACAAGGGAAGATGGGCGAGGCCAGATGGTCATGTCATTCTTGAATAAGAGAGATGCATATGCATTAACGTTCGTATCACACAATTCTCGAGTCACTTTGGGAAATCCTAACTTATTCGCAGTTATCTACTATCAGGAATAGTTTTGATGCACAAAAATCCTCTCGATCAAAAAGCCGTGAGATTTCTCAAAGAAGGTCTAGGAAGAATTAAAGGTAATGAGTATTTTCTTGTTCGGTACGTCAATGCTAATGCTTATTACAGGAGATGAATCTCGAGCATCTAGAGCTTCTCCAGGTCTATTGTCCGAAATTGTCGCCAAGCAACAATGGCGTGGCCACATTCTATGTTATTTGCACATATATATGGCATTCTGTTGTGCTGCTGTGGGTAACTGGTCACAAGTCAAACAGAGCATGACTTGTATAACAGCTGCTGCGGAAAAGTTTGAAATTCCTTTGTCAGGGCGACTAGGGACTCTTACTTTCTATCTCGAAGGGGTCTATTTTCAGGGAACTGGCGACTTGAAGGCTGCTTTGAAAGTCTTCCAGCATGAGATGTTTCAATTGAGCGATTTGTCCTTGGAAGATCAGGTTGAGCGTGATATTGCAATTCTTGCTGCTCTCAATGTTCTCTTGATTTTACAAGATGAAATTTGGCAAGATCCCATCGAGAATGTTACGCTTATTTCGAAGCTTGAGCCATATTGCGTCAATCATCCTACCAAGGATATTCAGACAGCATTTTCAATACTCAGGGCGACTGTCAAGACGGGCAATTCTGCTATGATTCACGAGACCAAAAATCACCTGTCTGCAGCTTTAGCTAAGGCAAAGGCCTCGCACAATACTCAATTTTTATGTCTTGTCCTTAACATCATGTGTAGTAAGTTCTTCAATAACTGCCTAGGTGACCAAGCAGAAAAGAGTGCCTTGGCTGCACTAAAGCAAGCCAACCATAGCAAGAATAAGCTGTGGGTTTCTGTTGCTGAAGGGCTATTGGCGCAATTCTATGACATCTCTGGAAAGAGACATGAGGCTCAGTCGACCTTTGAAGAAGCTTGTGCTGTAGCACACGAAGCTCTACCAGGACATTAATGTTACTTCGAATCTTGCGTCGTTTTGGGTCGATACGGTGTTTTGGGAAAGTTATAGGTGTGTGCTATAAAGAAGGATAAGGGAAGGATAATGGGGTTGCATTGCTAGCATTGGTGGGCGTTTGGCTTGAGACAACTGGATGCTCTCTACACGCATATACCCATTTGCTTGATTACGTTACGACTGGCGCTGAGATGGTGTTCAAAATGTGAATGTGCGGATGCTGTGGCATGATACTACACATGACTGCTTGATTTGTATTATGGGTATAAGACAATGGAAATGTACTCTACACTCTTAATTGCTGTAGTGCTCTTGATCTCTATCAAAATATCCAGTGCTATACGTCAAGACATACGATGCAATCACAATAGAATAGTAGCCCGATTCTTCTTCAAGTACTCCAAAGCCTGAATTATCTCAATATCTTCATTGAGGAAGCTCGATCGCTAATAGTTGGCTCATGTATTGAGCTTCGGTGAATTAATTTTATAATGGGGATGATTTTTTCTGTGGAGTAAGGGTATCAATACCCCTGCACGTGCCCTGTTCCATAAAGCACGCTAAGATAGAGGTGTGAGACAATCATGAAATTTTTTTTTTTTTGAGATCAGCGACGATAACAAAGAAGTCCAATTTATTGTGTGAACAAAAGAGCTTTATTCTCTTAATCTTTCTCATGTTTGTCTCTCTAAGTCGGCGCACTCCTAAGCTGCAGCAACCATACGTCTGCACATCATGCCTCTCGAAACTTCTTGGAGTTTCAGATGCTCTTCCTCTATACTCAAATGCTATACGGAGCGCGCCGCGTGCACCTAGAAATACCGCCACATTTTCGACGACACGACCCAATTATAAGAAGAAAAATACAAATCCTGACACCGAGACGGTCGCTAGCACTCCAAAGGATAGTGGTGAAACTAATAAGGCAGAAGTAAACAGTGTGCAAAGTTTAATTGAAGCGTCAAAGGCAAAGAAGATATCAAAGTCAAAAAAAAAGAAACCGACGAACCAAGAGGAGGAGAAGAGTAAGCAGCAGCAGCCCACGTCAAGCCCAGCGGACAAAACCCCCAAAGATGGGAAACAAACGGATATCAAGGACTCGAGCTCAAAATCAAAGACGAAGACAAAGAAGAACGCGAAGAAGGGCACACCCAAATCAAAGACCATAGGTGGCAATGCAACCCACGAAGAAGAAATCGAGTCGAAGGATCGAATCAAGAAAGTCAAGCAAAAGCTTATCAACTATGTCAATTCGACCAGCTCGAAGGGCTTGGTCCGAAAAATTGAAAGCAATGTTGCAGCCCATAATGACCCCAAAAATATGAAGATAGCTCCTTGGCAACTGCATTCCATCTACGAAGCTATGGTAGCTGAGAAGGGAGAGGCTGCGGCTAGAAAGGATCTCGTTGATCTTATTCAAAAGGGTGGGTTAAATACCACAGACCGGACTAAAGTTATGAAAGAATTGCGTGCATCTCTTGTCAACAGGCCAAGGCCGAAAAAGGCGGATGTGGGTTCTGAATTTGTGGGCGCTTCAACTAATCTTGCTGGAATGCTGGCTTCATTTGAATCTATTCCTCAAGCTCCGGTCCGGAGACTTGTGGATAAGAAGTCTAAATCTGCGAAGGAGCAGAAACCAAGTCGCGAAAAGGCTACGCCTGCAAAGGGTAAATCAATCAAGACAGGTCCAATGAAAAAGTCCCCTGGCACCACTGCATTCGAAGTAAAGTCAGTAGACGCCGATTCTCTTCAGCTAGTACCAGTACAGAAGAAGCAACCTCCAGTCCCTGGGCTTTCATATGGACTTGAAAGAGCCCTATTCAACCCTGGAGTGTATCATCTGCAAGATCCTCGCTCACGAGTATTCAACTTCGATCCTTACTTGCAAAAGATCATGCCCGTTAGTGAATTCGATTTCACGGCTTTGAAACAATATGTCACATCTTCGAGGGATGAAGCATTGATTGGGACCGCAAAACAAGAAAAGAGAAAGTATACAGGGTCGACTTCAAGTATGTCGGCATCTCTTGCTCATTTCCATTTCTTGCTATCACAGTGGCGACCGATCAATACAAGCATGCTATCACAAAATTTCCCTGTTGAATTTAATTCCTTCACTGCTCTCCAGCGAGGTCCATCAGCAGTATTTTTAAGGGAGAGAGACGGGGTTTATGCCATTGATGCAGATAAACAATTTGATACAGCCAATATCTTAAGTATGCTTGGAAAATCGATGGAGAAGCTCCTTACTTTACCGAAAGAAGAATTTGAGCAGTATCGAAAAGAAAACTCGGAATCAATTACAGAAGACCAACGTAACGAGGTTGAGTCTTTCCATTATACAACCATGGGCGACTTCCTTATGCGATCCCAACTCGATGCCCACGATCCTCGCCTCCCAGGAAGCGGCATGTTTGATTTAAAGACTCGAGCTGTCATCTCGATTCGTATGGATATTGAAAACTACGCAGAAGGAAGTGGCTACGAGATCTTTAGTCTTCATGGAGAATATAATTCTTTCGAACGAGAGTACTTTGATATGATAAGAGCTGCATTCCTAAAGTACTCGTTACAAGTTAGAATGGGTCGTATGGATGGTATCTTTGTTGCATATCACAATATCGAGCGAATTTTCGGTTTCCAATATATCAGTTTGCCAGAACTAGACAATACTATTCACGGAACGACTGATACTACCACTGGAGATAGCGAGTTCAAACTCAGTGTTGAATTGCTCAACAAAGCCTTAGATCGCGCAACAGCCAGATTTCCAGGGAAATCATTACGTTTACATTTTGAAACTCGTGGTAATGTTGAGACGCCATTCATGTACATCTTTGCTGAACCTATGGAAGAGGAAGAGATACAAAAAATACAGGATACAAACAAAGCGGAGATTGAAGCATTCGAAGCTCGTGTCCTTGGTTTACATGGCGAGAAAGGAGTAGAAGAGCAGCTGGAAGATAAAAAGAATGCTGAATGGGAAGATCTTCGTGCCAAGATTGAAGAAAGTATGGAAAATGATGAATATGAGATCAAGAGTGCAAAGGAAATTGCTGAGAGCTTGGTTGAGCATCATGATGTCACTGGTTTGACATTAGACGAGGTAGAACAACGTGTGGAAGAGTTCCTGTCAACTTCAGCTTATAGTGAACAAGGTGAAGCTGATGCTACGGAAGAAAGTGAGGATAAATTGTGGAAAGAAGAAGAGAACGCTGATGCCGATGAGGAGACGGATGAGATTATAGAAGGGGTTGAGGAAACAGAGCATGATGGGGATTTGGAAAAGACCACTGCAGATGTGGATGAGGATGCTGATGAAGAGAATGATGAAGATGAGGATGAGGATGAAGAGGACGACGATGAGGAGGAGGAGGATGCAGAGGAGGAGGAAGAGGAAGAAGAGACAGAAGAGAGAGACGCTGAAAAAGAACTAGACGGCTCAAGTGATGAAGCAAATCCCAGTGACCTTATTGAAATTGCCATCGAGGAAACAGTCATTCAAGAAGGTCTTCTCGTCGACCCAGCTGAAGAAACCTCGGAGGCTCAACAAAGCAACGTCGAGTCATTTGAAGTTGGGGCTCACAAACCGGAACTTGTTGAAAATGAGGATCTCTTAGTTGACCAAGCTGAGAAAACTTCGGATGTTGATGAATCAAGTCACGAGTCATCAGAATCTCAGGAAAGCTCAACAGATGAGTCTTTGACTTCAAATGAAACAGATAACAACGACGAAACGCCATCAATGTCAGATGTTGAGTCAATTCTTCCAGAGGAAGAACCCCAAAAAGAGATTTTAGCAATGCATCTTGCCATCCGCAACAAGGTCAATGACAGCTACGTAGTCAGACCCGAAAAGCTGACTAAAGACGATAAATGGGTTGTTGAGTACGCATTATCTGAAATTCCTGATCAAGAAAGGGCTATGAATCTTTATAAAGCAACTCAATTGAGAAGGAAGACAGCTTTAAGAAGATCAGATGAACCCGAGACCAAATGGGCAGAGGAAAGGAATACTAAATTCATTGCACACTTGAAGCATTTGGCACAGTCTGGTCGGGCTTGGAGAAAGAGGATTACTGAGAAGGAGGCGAATGAACCGGTCAAGACGTTGGAATTTAGAGAGGAGCCAAAGGAGGTTGGGGTTTATGAGGGGTATGAAGAGATGAAGAGGGCGGCTGAGGAGAGAAATGAGATGATGAAGTCATTAGAGGAGACCAGCGAGGAAAAGTCAGAATAGAGAGTTGTATGAGTGGATTTAGAGCATGTAACATTATTGCGTGTCTTATGCTGTAGTGATGGGCGGGATCTGGCATAGACTCGACGCTTATGAGAAGTGGGATTTATGTATAAAATGTACCATCATGATCGTCACTCAAATTTCAAGAATCAAAAGTTTCCTTCCAAACGATGCATTCTCCTTGATGATCAGGTCGCCTATCAGCTTTAACAATTGTGACTCCACGCGAGGTTTTCGCTATAAGCCTTTTATGACCCCAGATGGCGAATGGTTGCCAAGTCCCACCAATGTCCGTCAATTCCTCGCGAACTCGGTGGGACAATGTACCAAGTCTTTTTGGCGAGATAGATGTAGGTGAAATTACTAGATACAAATAATAAGAAGGTCATCTCCCACCTCCAGCCCCCAAAGTCCATAAAGCGACACACCATTCGTAGTATCCACCAATCCTTGGCTCGTTAACCCAAAGTCTCAATACTGATATGCCTATTCCTCTCACTCTCCGTTTTTGCCCCGATGGGAATTGTGTAGATTTCATATTGCGCATCTTCTAGTACCATTTCGTGATACTTTTCCTCGATATTATATAAGTAAGTACTTGAGTTTTGGTCTCCGATGACCATGGTATATACATCGATACGTGCATGTTGGAATTCATTCATTTATAGCAAGTCCGTTGTTGGACCAGGGAGTAAACACTATTTCGGATTGTTGGATGTAATCGTCTGGTTTTACGAGTGAGATGGTAGAACGGGGAGAGCGAAGTGCGAATGAACGAGGTCGATGGTGTAGGTGAGTTCACAAGGCTGGTCCGAGGTTATGACTTGCCAGAAGAAGATGAAGTGTGTGGGTGCAAGTGAGGAGTAGTAAGATTTTACAATGTCGTTTCCGATTTATTGGTGTTGGAGGGCTAGATGTTCGGGTCTTGCTTTTGCTGGTCTCAAATATGACGTTCTTGTTGTTGGTTTCGGTTAGTGCGAATATGATGCGAATTTTGGGCGCGGTGATAAGCGAAAAATTGTGACTTGTGGAATGAAATGGGAGTGAAGAATATGGAGAGAAAGCACTGTGAGGAAAATTCCCTACGTCTGTCGTTTGACCTAGTTATGCTTCATGTACTCAACAATTCTCAGATGCCAGCGGCCAACAGTTGGATTGCCTCAAATCTACTCTTGCGACTTTCTGGCGGCTTTTCATACATCTTCTAGAAGTTAAAATAAGTACAGAGTGGGTAGATAATAGGTGAAGAGGGAGTTACTTCATTCACAGGTCGTGAGTACCTCTTACTGTGTAAATTATTAGTAGCTTCGACTGGATTGAGGACATCGCTCAATGTTTCATGCACGGATACCAACACAACATTTATTACGACCGCTGATTCCCAGTGATCCTAGCATTCTAAGGGGGGGAGTTGGGAAATCATTAGAGGATCTGGTAATATAGTATCGTTTTCTCCAGTTGGTTTATTTCCTCATTACACAATATAGGGATTCGAAAATGTCGCTACATGCAAGAAGGGACTTCATCAGGAGGTATATTTTGAAGAAGCAAAGCTGATTTTAAAAAAAAAACTCTTCAGTTATCTCTAGAAACTTCAACACCGCTGGTATTTGCTACTGTTGGAGTAAATACTTCATTTTCATCGTCTAGCTACGAGTATAAGTGCCACTGTCAAGTATACTGGCTCAAGTTCAACACCGCAGTTTTCATCTCACAAAGCACTTGGCGTGTACCAATACATCATGACTTCAGCAATATACTCACAGTGTATCAACGTAACCGAGCAGCTTGGCCGGATACCCCAGAAAGTTTGAAGAGCAGAATTTTCACGTGATTCACTGAACAGGAATCGGATTCTGGTCCATACAAGCTCCTGAAGATATATGCCTAAGTATTTGCGCCTTTAGTCGTATTTTTCTGTCTCAGGATGGGTAAAGGTCTTCCGCCTCGTGATCCTCGAAGGATATCTAATATGCAGCACGTGATTTGAATAGCTTCACTCATAGAAGCTCTCTCGAGCAAATCGATACTGCGTCGGTAGAATGATTCGGGACTTGATATTCCCAAACGACAAGGAATTTATCACAAAAGAACTTTGCTTATCAGGATGGCATCATTAAATACCTGTTATTGGGATCTGATTTGCGGAAAACAGCTTCAGGGAAGCGATGTCTATAAGTCTTTATATCTTCAATTAAAAAAACTTTAGCATTAAAATGGCACGCGCCAATGGTTTAGTGGTAAAATCCAAGCTTCCCATGTCAAGATTTCCGTCTTCACTAGTTTGCTTGGGCCCGGGGTTCGATTCCCCGTTGGCGCAAATAAGGTTTTAATCATGCTTCTATTTTGCTCTTTTATATCCTCAATTTTCTTTTTGATATCATGAGTTTGTTGTCGTTGTAAGGGAATCGCGGTCATGTTTGTTTGGTGTGGCGGGTTAAGATTGTGGGGTAATTGTGGCGGAGTTGTGGAGGTGAATTAATTGAACCCCACATGCCTCCTTGATATTGTGAATTAATCGAAAGAGTCGCTGAAGTTTTGGCTCAACAGAGTAGTTTTCAAGCGGGCTTCAGCTTATACTTGCCTATAACAGTTCTGGGAGTCGCTCAACAAATGATCATCGACTCCGGAGCAGTCACATTTGAAGCCGGGTCGGAGAGGAAGTTGGGATTTCTACCTAGCACTAGATATCTTGAGTGCTAGGATTCAAGAACAGTTGTTTTATAGCTCTAGAAAAGTGGCAAAGGTTAGCACATTGCAACATATATTGTGTCTGGAACATCCTTAAGCTATCTTGGGTTGAACAGCAGGCGATGCCCTGGAGAGGTTTTGACTACAAGTTTATTCTCTTTAGAAAGAGGGTTCAACATCTATCTGATATTAGGATTCTTTGCTACTCACTTCCTTTTTAGCAAAGCAATTGTAACAATACTTTTTTATGCCTTGCCTCTGTCTTCTAGAATGTTCATTCTACATCAAGTAAGCTGGACACGAAATCCATTTTTCCAAACAAGATTGTAGATAAGCAGTTGTGTACTAGATAGCAGACATATATTGGAAACTCTCCAGTTAGGTGCATCACCGATCTCTCCTCCTGCAGCTATTTCTCTTACCACCATGAGGTTCAAACCTCGCTAAGCAAAAGACAACACAGAGAGGTATTTTCCATCGCCGAGTGAAAAACAGAATTGGGCATTCCACAGAGTCATCAACAGCTTCTAATCATAACAAACGAATACTATGTGAGCGGAACACACGGGAAATAGATCTGATTGTCCATTTACATCCAGGCTGCACTGACGCGATTCAGCAAACTTATATGTAATCCTAGCTAAAGGTTGCGCTCTTGGAGCTCCAATGGTTGCAACCGGCGTCGTTTGTGAGGTCCCACAAACTAACAGTCCTTACTCATCTAAGACCTCTCTTGCGATCAATTCTTATAAATTTTGAGACTTCGCTTAGTGTTGAACTTTATTATGACGCCAACTATAAAACGAGTTCAGATGTGCGTACATCGTCAATTAGAAACTATCATGGCTGGTACAAAGGCTCTAAGCATGACGTGAGGACAATTACTTCAAAACGCACTCGGGAGAACGTGGAGCGTAAACAAATCTCTTAGCTGATAAAATCATATCTACAATGTTTAACGCTCGATCAAAGGAGTAATACCAAAGTAGGTCCTAGCACTTGCAGAACCTCAGCCGAATATGTATCGCAATCAACATAAATTTGGTCTGCTGTTGGTCTGCATCGGTCAGCAGCACCACAGCAATCACATAGTAAATATCGGTGGAAGGTCATGGTGATCATTTTATTACTCCATCTAGCTAAAATTGTACTACCATCAAACCCGAAAGCTTGCATGCCAAAAGGAAATGAAAATGAATGAATTTGTATACAGCAAAGAGTGTCCCTATGTGCAATCAGTGGAATCATAGGCAGAAGGTTAGGCTTGAAAATAAGCTCCTGCACGAAGAAATCAGCAATGTTTTCGGAGGTTTGCTTGAGGTTCTTGAAGCGAGTTTCAAGTCCGTAATATCTTGGATACTTGAATTATGCATTGTGAACATCATGGCGATTATTGCTTCAAATGATTGAAGTATCGCGAGGTTTTCGAAGGTATGCCTATCGCATAGAGATTTCTGTGATAAAAATCTACTCATTATTAGTCTTGTCATGTAAAAGACGGATTTGTATCTTACCAGATATGTCCCTAATACAAGTGGAGTATAGGCCATTATTAGCATATCACATAGCCTTTGTGCGAGAGAACAAACTGCTGTAGACTGCATCCACAACAGGAGTAGCGCTAATCATTCGCCCACCGAAATATCTTCCATTCAGACCCTTGATGGCATTCTCTCCTCCTTGTACTCGATCGAATTTGAGATAAATATCTCCTTGGGAATTTGGATCTAAAGCAATGTGAACAACGTGGCCATATTTTTCTTCCGCTTCTGCGCGGACATCATCCTCAAGTTCTTTTTCCCAGTTCTCACCGTCCTCTCTGTAGAATTTGTTAGCGATGCATCAACACGAGGGAATGTATTACTGACTCTGTAGGATCGAACATGTTCTTAAGCACAACACAGCGGCTAGCCATGTTGACATTGACTGGTAAGGCTTTGGTCTCTGTTTTAGGTTTGGATACTTCTCTTCTTTCGTGGTTTGCCGCAACCGTGGTATCATCTGTCCTGGCGAGTTTTCTCATCAATGCATCTCGACTATAATTGTTGAAGTTTACGCCGCCAACGTCAGTGTCGTCCAAAGCACTAGCACCACCTGCACCTTTATCATTATCTCGACCGCCAGCACGATCGAAATTGCTGCCGCCAGCAGCGGTAGGACCACGCCCACCAGCGCCAGAAAATGCGGAACCCTGGAATTGTTGTTGGTGGCTTTGGCCATGGAATCTTTGCAGAAGACTGGCGGTAGATTCAGGAGTGAACTTATCGTTTCCAAGACCAACACGAATTGGTCTACCAGCAAGATCAAACCCATTCATCTTCTCCAACGCTTCTCTAGCTTGATTTGGATCACGAAATCTATCATACTCGTTAGCATAATTATAGTAATTTTCATGGGAAAAGCTTACTGTACGAATCCATAACCTCGACTACGTCCTTGTTCTTCTTTTTGCAATTGAACAAATTCAAGCTCACCAAATGGCTCAAATACATTCTGTAAATCGCTTTCAGTGATGCTGAAATGTATATTACCCACATATAGTCGATGGAATGGAATTTGATTGGGGTTACTAGTAGTAGCTTCGGGGTTGCGGACTTGTCGATTTTTCTCAGCCTCGGTGAGTTGTGCAATGATTGGGATTCCTAGGAGTCTCTGTCCAGTGAGTTGTATAGCAGCAGGAACTGATTCTTCGTTTTTAAACTCAACGTAGCCCACACTGTGCAGGGTTAGTGAGTAAGCCATGGAAGAATTATACAGAAAGATACATACCCTTTAGATCTACCACTGACTCTGTCCTTCACAATCTGAGCCTCTTTAACGGGGCCAACCTTTTCAAAGAATGCGATGAGTTCTTTGGTTCTGAGACGAGCTGCTAGTTGTTGCACGAAAACGGTGCGCCTATCGCGTTCATCTTCAGACAACGGAGGTGTTCCTTCTCGTTTGGGACTTCTTGGTCGACGCTCTTCTCGGGATTTTTCTGCATCGACCCGGTCACGGCGGTCACCTCGGGGACGGTAATATCTATCGGGACTTCTGGTTCGTGAGCGTTGACGTCCACCCCTACCTCCTCTATAGTAATCTCCATCCCTGCGGCCATTTTCTTCCGGAGTATCTCTACGGCGACGAGGTTGTCGACGATTATCATCTCGACTTCTACTTCTGCGCCTACCCTTTGCGCTTCCATGTTCACTTGTTGGAGTTGAGGTGCCATCTTTCTCGTTTCTATCTCTGCTGCGAGGCCGGCGCTTTCTATCCCTTTCGCGATCTCTGCTGTCATAGCGAAGTCTATCACGGTCGCGTCTTTCACTGCGCTCACCCTTGTGGCGGTCATCAGATTCTTTGGTCTTAGTAGATCCGTTTTGCTCAACAGGAGTAGCTGCTGCAGTTGAATCCAAAAGGGCTTCAACATCCAAGGCCGACATGGTGAGGGTATTTACTCGCCTGAGAGTGGTGGTCAATTACGAATTCGATATTATTCTGTTTCAAATAATTGCTTGGCAATTGTATAGCCAAAATACGATGGCTAGTGGTTTTTGAAGCCTTCAAAGATTGATGGATGTGGAATTAGTAAAAGAATTTAAAAGTTAGAATTGGTGTCCTGTACAGAAAGTGGCTGGTGGGAAAAACACGAATTACTTAGTTTAGTGTTTCTTCTTAGTTTGATCACTGCACCACGTGTTTATGAATGATCAAAATAATTTTGGCCGAGGCGTAAAGTTTTTTGTCCATGATCAATATTTTGAGGTAAATTGAGTAAAGCATGTGTTACCAGTTAATAGTGAATACGATTTAAAAGTTATGAATTATGATTCATCGAAGTATAAAAAGTGTATATTAGGATATTAAAAGGGTTACGAAACTAATAATTATAAGAGGAAAGACCAGACTGCTTTCCATGTCCAACTCAATTCATGAACGTCGAAACCAGAATGCCTTGATGGTTCTATATCGTCAAGTCATTTAAAAAAACACACCATTGTTTCCTAGATCAGCTGCATCGTTTACAAATTCATCATCCATCTCCACTTCATACAGTTTTTGGCGCAGGGGCGAGTTGCGTTCCGAAGATGCAATCCCAGAATCGACTAGTAACTCCAAATCCGTTTTCGTAATCCATGAAGTGATGTTGAAGATGGTACTTTTTCAACTGTCTCCAGTACGAAGGCAGTGTGCGATGGTGAAGGAAATAATGTGTCAAATCATAACAGATGTATCCAAAGATGCCTCCGCAGAACACTGCTGTAGCCACATGCCAATCCCAGTAGAACACGGTATGGGCAAGCTTCCAGAAAGGGGTCGCTAACACAATGAAGAGGGTAGGAGGCATGACCAATCTGTACCTGTCCATTGGTAAATAGTGGTGGATGCCGTGGAGTAAGAAATGAAGTGTGAGTGCTACTCTATGATCTGGGAGCCATCTAGAGATGTATGTTAGCTTGACAATTCCCTACCGGTTAGAGGGGGGAAATATCGAATTGTACATACTTGTCGAGGTGGAAGAGGAATCGATGAAGAATATATTCGACGAGAGTCCAAAGAAAAAGACCCAAGAACCAGTACGCGGCTTCTCCGGCGATGTTATTGAATCCTTCGCTTGCAAGGTATGTACCGTAGGTGACAGGTGGAACCCAAACCATAGGCACAACCCACCAAGCTGTCTTTGAGAGAGGTTCAAGGAAGTTCCCGAATAGAGGTGCAGACTCTCCTCCTTTATAATGACGAGGTCGATGGACTTGCTCTAGATAGAACTCTTTGCTAAACCCACCACGCCAAATCTGCATTAACAGTGGCCTGTTCAGGTCAAGGAACTTGTGCGTCTTATAATCGTTCACAACATCTGTCTCCTTATTCAAATCTTCTTCCGTGGACATCCCAGTATTGGCATAAACGGGCAGAGAGTTTGCATATCCATTTTCTTTTAATTCCTTCAAACCGTCTTTTGTTGGCGGAAGTGGAACAATAGTATCTGGTTTTGTACTTTTGGTAGCTGTATCGATAACCTTACTTGTAGCAACAAATCCGATAAAAGAATCCTCAATAACATCATAAGCAGCTTCGGAATGGGTATGCGAGAGCTCGTCCTTTAAGATCTCGGTGACATCTTTACCCGCGTATTCTAGTACCAATTCACCACCACCCGGATGGCTGTCAACGAAATCTGTAACATCAAAGACCCTAGTGCCCATAGTGACATAACAGCTATCTGCAGAGTTATGAGAGGCAACCTCCGCCTGAGTAAGAGTTGGCAGAGTTCGAGAGGGAGACATGGTCGCGATTGTATCGAATGGTATCCGACTATCCGACTATCGATCAAAGAATGTTAAGCGTTGAAGTAAAGGAGAGAAAAGTCAACTCTTGTATAGAGTTTGGGAGGCAAATCGAGAAAGAAACTAGAAAGTGAGGAGCACGGGCGTAAATAGAGAAACGGAAAAGCCGGACAATAGGGCGGTGAAAGTATAATAATATATAAGTTACAAGTTACAACGTCTTTGATACGTGCCCCGTGCCAAAGAAAACAATCAAAGGAATGGGATGTTTTATTAGAATCGAATCAAAAAGTCAAGATGGTCTTGGTCTTCTCCTGCAAGCAGAATTGAAGTATTTAAGAAATATCTCGTGACACCTAGGAATAATATGATTGTTTGATATATACACCGACCCTTTAAAATGTGATGATCTTTTCTCAGGAGATTTTGATAAAGAATCGAGCCACGTCAAATTTGTAGCGCGACGACTGATCTTCCGGGTACACCTTGCAGACAATCTTAAATTGAGCTTTTGGCTTATTAATAAATATCACGGGAGCATTGACACTTGATTATTCACATAATGGCGGGGTTTTGGTTCAAGTCGTCAGATGTGGCTCAGTAACTTGGCAAGGCTAACAACAACTGCAGAGTTATAATTCTTTCGCATTCATCTTTCTTTGCGCTTTCTTTGCCATCTTAGATACTTCTTTCCTACTTTCCTACTTTCCTTCTTCTACGAAATATACAAACAAAGGCATAGTTTGGCGATTACATCAAAACACAGAATGGCTTTCCAAATACCCAACAGCGGGTCATTTATACTCATAGCATGCATTTTGCTTATTGTTCTGCCTTCCCCCGCAGCAGCTTTTGGTGCTGGTAACATTCCTAGTATAGCCAACATTGAGGGCAAGAACTTCCGTCATGGCGATATTGAGGACATGCTTAAAACTGTTGCTTTCATTAAAGGTCATAAATGGACAAGTATGATGATTAAGAGGGTTTACTTCGGTAACTGGTTGCGAGATTATTCTCAGGCAGTTGATGTTGGAAGTTTGAAAGGTGTATCAGCACCTACAATTCGAATTTTGGTAGGAAGAAAAGCCACATTATTACTATTGGCATACTGCTAATTCTTAATAGGTTTGGGTTCTGAGTTTTTTGTCTTTCGGCTACGCTACTGCAGAATTCGAGGTCACAGAAGAGCGTCTTGGTGTTTATCGACCCGAAGAGCATATCGATAACCCCAAAGGTTATGCTGATAATCAGGATGCAAGAACTTTTGACCCAAGACTTCGTGGCCCTATCAACCCTATGGAGCTCGAAATCGACCCAAATTCAGGTATGAAGAATTATATTGCCAACGAAAGTGGAGGCTGGGCCACTAGCGCTGGTTACGTCAAATTCAGCTTCGCTAGAAGTATCCATTTTGGTAGACTGTATACCAGCGGCTCGCATGGTAAAGGCAAGGAAGAAGATCTTTGTGAAGCCCTTCGATGTCTTGGACAAGCCTTACACTGCATGGAAGACTTTGGAGCCCATACAAATTATTGCGAATTAGCCCTGAGAGAGTTAGGATATCGTGATGTCTTTCCTCATTGTGGCGCCAACGCGGAGATTAATATTCGTGGTCATCATGTTTATCCTCTAGTCACAGGTACATTTGGGGCGGTTGATTTCTTACATTCAGTTCTTGGTGAAGCAACTGATCATTTCACTCAAACTGAAGTTGAAGAAATGGACCTCGCTTTAGGTGGAGCGCAGAAGGCGCAGCAGAGTGGTGGTGGCGGTGACGGCCAACGTGGACTATTCGGATCTGGAAGTAGCGGCACGGACTTTGCAGGTCTTCTCGCTCAGATTCCTGGCATGGGAAGCGGATTAGCAAGTACCGCACGAGATCTTCAAGCTCAATCTGCTGCTCAAGAATACCAAAACTCCAACCAACAGACTAGAGCTTCTGGAAACACATTCAACGCTCCCCCCGGCTCCACTGGTGGCCCACCAGGTCCAGGTGTTCCAGGAATGAGCGCCGATTTTGATCCGGTTGCAACTGCGAAGAAGATCTATCCTATTCTTGAATTTAGAGATAAGATTGTCAGAGCTATTAACAATACAATTGCGAAGATCCCTGGTCTCGAATCATTGGTCGAGAAGATCAGTGAGAGATTGACCGTGTTTATTCTTTCTTTACTTGCACCATTTGTTCGACCTATTATCGATGCAGTTTCTGACAGCTTGAAGAAGGGTTCTAGTACAGTTGTTGAAGCCAGTGCAAACTCTCAGTTTGAGCCATGGAATGATCCACATTGCACAGACCCAACTCACTCTATGCTTTCTAAAGATCATTTTTCTAACGTGTTGAATTCATGTGCTGGAAGAGTGGCCTCCACTATCCTACAATATGTTACACCGTAAGCTTTATTCCTATAATGGCAAAAGAATTACTAACCGTCTTCAGTCGCATACTCTATGCTTGGCAAAACCCGGGCGTCCCTGTTGATGAAGTCATGAACGATATTTTACGTACCTTCCATCACCCGGCCCTTCGCGACGAGCATGTGGAGATTCACAAGAACATGTTCAATACTGTAAAGAATTGGATCCACGAACAACCCAATGCCCAGGGTCTAAATCATTTACTCAGTTCAGAATCCGTAAAAGCCGGTCGAAACCACAGCGGCTCAGACCAACATGATCATAATCATGGTGCTCTCGGTGGCCACGGTAAAACCTCAGGATCTATCTGGTCAGAAATCAAAACCAGAGATTTAGGAGCAATGGAAGGTTTGGACACTAAACCATCATACATAAACCCCTCCCCAATTCCAGGTTCCCCAGGAAGACAGCATGGCACTCCCAATTATGGATACGGAAACACGGGTCCTACAGAGCCACCTCACGATGGGAATGCCTACCTTGAACCAAGTTATCAACAACAAGGTGGTTATGCATCTCAACAACCTCCATATCAACAATACGGAGGCTATGAACAACAGCAGCAGCCTCCATACAATCAACAGTACGCAGCACCTCCACCTAATAACTACGAACAAGGACCTCCTTCAGGAGATTATTGGAATCAAGCACCACCCCCAGGTCCATGGGGTCAACAAGGGCCACCTCCCCCCGACCCATGGGGTCAAGGGCCTCCTCAACAGGAATATCCGGGCCAGCAATATCCACCTCAACAACCTCCTTATGGCGGTCAAGGTGGATATCAATATCCACCGAGTGGTAGTGGATATGGAGGCTATTAATGATACTCGATGACTCTTTTTTTGGTTTGATATGGATAGGTCTAGATGGTTTGGTTCGGCTTTCAACAGAATCAGTGCTAGTAGGTGGCAAAGTGCGTGGAGGGAAAATGGTGATGACGGGTTGGAGTGCGGAACAGATCAAAACGACCCATTAATATTATATTTATGGTTGGACAGATGGCCTGAACTAGGAACTGCGTGATATTTCATGAAAGATCTATCGAATGCATGGGGAGTTTAGTTTTACGGGCGAATAATACATACGTTGATTAAACAAAGAATTCCGCTCGCTTAAGTTTTTGAGTTCTATATCGTGGATGTTAATTGCAATTGAATTCCATGATTAGAAGTAATTTGAACATAGATGTTAAAATTCAAGTTGATGTATACAATAATTCAACACACTGGCTGGAAAGTACACCATGAACCTCAAAGTTCTGTCACCAACCCAACTAGATAGCCGAAAATCTGAAGAGTACCTTTTTGTATTCAAGAATTTGATGTTTGTACCGATGGCTTGAAAACAGACTGGGAAGCTGCAGTGATATTTATTCTAATCTATGCTGAATTCGCCAACGTATAGTTAGATAGCTGAAAGTAATGGAATATGAAGGTTTGCCTGAAATGTAAAAGTATCTGACGAAGAACTTGATTGAGACGCATGAGCGAGTAGCAATAATGACCAAACAATGGGCTGGTCGATTCCAAGAGCCCCTAGACCGGCTCGTGGGTTCGATTAGTGATATATCTTCACTTATCAGTTTAGCTTATATTTCATTTGTTTGCATCTACTGTATCTATCGCAGAGGTTGAGAGAAATGATGTATTTGGGAATGGTTGATAAATAGGTATACGCTGGATAGAATCATAGTTTAGAGGTCGATTCTGTAACTGGATTCTAGCTATCCAACATACTGGGATAGGATGCCTGTGGCATGGCAATATACTGTAAAGTCATCTACACCAGATGATACTAAACTCGATAGAGAATATATCTACGGTTAGTTGCTATATCTGCGCTTCAGCGATAGGGGTTGGGAGCTGTGATGGGCATGTTTTTTATGTTCAAATAATTGGTTCAGCCCTATGGAAACTAGCTCATGTACCACAATTCTTGATATCAGTACAGATACGTCGATGTGAATGGACTGAACGAACAAGTGCAACGTGATGACATTCAGCCAAGAGCTTGTATATTGAAGTGCATTGAGACGAAAATCTTTGAGGCAACATTTCTGTGAAAAAGATCGGCGACGATACGTATCCGATCTCTTCGAAGATCCCTGATTTGAATTACACACGGTAAGACCATATGTCAGTATTACAAAGATCGGATCTGAAAGAGAATGTCCAGACTTTTTACCTCTGCACCGAATGAAAGCACGGAGAACCAATCGAAAGATAATAAATTTTGAAGTGAGTGTTGGAAGTCTCGACTACCAAAAGATCCCAAATCTCATCAGTACCAAGTGATCACTGACAAGATTATCACATGCACTCTTTTCTATATGGAGAAGCTACCATGCTGCTATCAACGAGCATGGCGCAATTTACAATCGCCAGATACGGAAAGCAGTCTGTAAGGAAGCCAATCAGCGAATGCCCAAATCATGTACTAGCGAGACAGCTCCAGAGTTTATTTGCACTAGATATTCTAGTTTGATACTAAGAGTAAAAGTGGTATAAAAACTGCGGGTTTTGAGAGATATATG
The DNA here is from genome assembly GCA_038090695.1 of Sclerotinia spermophila. Lineage (NCBI taxonomy): Eukaryota > Fungi > Ascomycota > Leotiomycetes > Helotiales > Sclerotiniaceae > Sclerotinia > Sclerotinia spermophila. The sequence continues at coordinate 64,325 of JBBMOJ010000154.1, read as the reverse complement.
TGGTTTACTTAATATGATCCGGATTTGGTATAAGGTTATGAAAGTAGGCCAATTAAATGACGAGGAATTGATGTAATTAGGGAGGCTTTTGGAACTTGCTGTGATTTTAGTATCATCGGTATATATTCTTCCTTGGCAAACCCCTCCTTCTTATCAAGTTAGTTTTCATCCAGTTCATATAGAAATTCCGAGGTATGTTTCCGGAATCTCCCCTGGTTTTATTTTTTATTTTCTTAAGGATATTCCTCGAATATAGATTCATACTTTCTAGTTACCTCAGACTCTTAAGCCATTTTATATATTCAAGACAATTTGTACTTTAAATTTGACTGAGAAGCTTACGACGGTTCATACTCTCAAGTATATTTATATTCTCGAGTAAACCCGTATATTCAAGTTGGGTCAAACACTCACGTCAGTTCATACACTCAAGAACATTCCTACTTTGAAACTAACGTATAGTCTTAGGACAAGGCAGACAATCAAATCAATTCATACATCCAAGCTATTTCATATACTCAGGTTAGATGATACACCCAAATAGATTCATAGTCTTAAGCTAACTCAAACTCTCAAGACAACGCCGACTCCTCATTCGACCCAAATATCAAAAACTGGAAAGATGACACCACGTAATCATCTCACCCTTATGCCCGAGAAATGCAAGCCTTATTTGCGAGAGCTAAAAAGGCGCAGCATATGGCTAGAAGCGGAAGAACTGAATAGAGAAGCCAAGAGACAAAAGAAAATGGCGGGCGCTGATGTGAAGGTAGAAAAGAATGAGGATGATGAGGATGATGAGGAGGAAGAGGAGGAGGAGGAAGACGAGGAGGAGGAAGAGGAGGAGGAGGAAGACGAGGAGGAGGAGGAGGAGGAGGAAGACGACGGGAAAGCAGAGGGAGCACGAAAGGGAAATAATGAAGAGGCACTATTCAGGAAGACCTACCCTAATGGGTATCCTTACCATGGATTGTCCCACGCCTTTCAATGGACCAGGGAGCCCCGTCACCTCAACTCGGACAGTGTTCGGGAATTCGACCGCCGCGCAGACGCGGCGGCCTCCCCAACAACGCAATCCCACCACGATATATGCGACGGATCGACGAAAACGTCTTCCCCAATAAAGTCTGAAGACCTGTCGGCTCTTGGGTCATGGTGCTGTGGCAAAGCAGATTGCGAGGTTCATTCCTTTGCATCCGCTCAATTCCAAAAAGACAACAATTTCTGCAGGATTCAATGGAGGATTTTGGACAAATTATCCCTGTCTAGATCTGCCAAAGGCGAGTGAAGCCTACACCAGCTTTGATATATTTGAATTTCCTCAACCTTCCCGTCGCCTTCCCACTGCATTGTGTAAACGATCGAGAGGATATCTTCCCTGTCTTCTACCGGACACCGTCGAATCACTCGATCCATGTCACACATTCGAAAGGTTCGTCACTGGGTTATACCAAACGGATCAACCATTTATCTAGGTCGTCATGAAAATGGAGAGGATCTCTTCCTTATCGCTTAAAAGATACCGTCGAATCACTCGATTCATTCGTCACTGGGCTATACCAAACGAACACCAACAACCCGCAATCCCTACCTGTCGCATATCCAAGCGAGAGGATCTCTTCATTGTCGCTCATGAGACTCCACTGAACCACTCGATCATTCGTCACTGGACCATACCAAACGAAACACCTCTCACCACCCACGTAAGCCAAGTCGAGATCCATCTCTCCCCTCCTCGACCCCGAGCTTAATAAGTTCAACCATTGAGACGAGGATATAACGGAGTAATTCGAAGACGATACCAGGGTATCTTATGATCTATACAATAGGCTGCATGGAAGTTCTCATACTTGAAAACAATTCGATATCCAGAATGCCATCATGCAATCCAATGCTATGAATCTGAGTATTCTGATTGAGTTCCAGAACCGAGCATCTTTCATTCTCAGACTCGAGTTTCAAAGCTCAATGGACTCCTTGAGTCCACATCCACATCCGCGAATCTTGCTTAAACTTAAACGTAAGCGCGATAGATGATAGATCATACCATAAAACGAGATCAAGTATGCAGACATACAAAGAGCCAAGCAAGCACGTGCTATAGTACAGTACAGTATAGTACAGATGCCTTACGCATCTCCCGCGATCTCGTATGCAAGACATACATACATACCCGTCGATTCGTCACTCTCGCACACAGCATAGCTAGCCTGCTAGTAACCATCTAAGCTTCCATGAGCATATGTATATATACCGCACAGCCGAAAGAATCCGACGGTCAAGGACATACCTTAGTATACTATACCACACCACACCACACTACAGCATAGCACAATATTCTTCTCCTATCCATCTCATATCCAACTATGCATATATGCAAGACATCCCCCGCTATACCTCGCCATCCATCCTAGTACCTCCATCCTCGAGCTCCGGCCCATAACATGCTGAATCCTAGGAATGTGGCATGTTCGTACTCGGTGCATATATATGTGCATACATATACAGCAGAGCATCGTACAGCATAGGATACTACAGCACAAATGCACACACGGCACCCACCTTAGATGCTCGAGCTGGCTCCTACCCGCTCATGTATTTATTAAAATAGAATGAACAAAAGAACGAAGAATAAAATAAGATAAAATCATCAATAGATAAGATAATGAATACAGAATAAAGAATAAAATAAAATAAAATAGCAAGCGCAGCTCTTCTATCTATATCTATGTATATCTATATCGAAAGTGGAATCGCGAACCCAGGTCCAGACCCAAGGGGAATCCAGATACAAACATAAACATATGCAGAATACCAACGCAGTTATACTACATATATATATATATATATATGCATCGTATTACCAATATCAATATCAATATCAATATCCTCCTCGCGTTCGCTCTCGACTAGTCCCAGTTTCCCCACGTATAGCCGCATGCCCAACCTATCAGCGACGAGAGGACAAAAACAAAACAAAACAAAACAAAAACGCATTGACATTACTCGTTCGGTGGCACGCGTGGGTGGGATCTAGGTTTGGTTACTTATATTTATAGATATAGTAAAATAGATGAATAGATGGATGGATAGATGGATATACACAGTGCAGTATAGGACTAATGTGTTTATATATAGTGTATAGTGTATACCTATATCTATCTATCTGTTATTGTAATTGTAATTATAAGTAATATTATTGTAACTTAGGCGGGCGAGTATATAGAGAAATCTGATATATCTATAGTATAGTATAGCGTATATAAGAATTAATAAGATGAGAGATATATATACATATAAGCGTATATTCGAGACATTTATTCTATCGCGAACTCGGAAGATTGAAATGGGAATTTAGGATTGATTGATTACTAGTTATTTATTTCTGTGTATAGTATATAAGTTCTAAGATTGAGATTGAGATTGAGATTGGAGATGGTACTAGGAGTTTTTTGATATGATGATTTGACGATATAAATTTAAATGATTAAATAAACTAAATGTTAATTACAAAAGAAAGAGAGAGAGAGAGAGAGAGAGATGTGAGATTAGCATTCACACATACATTCACATACATTCACATACATCCCCTACTTCCCCTACTTCCCATACTTCCCATAGTTCACACATTCCCATACTTCCCACATTCCCATCCTTCCCATCCTTCACCGACCAAACAACCAAACGAAGAAAAATTGCGAATCCCCATACTATTTCAATCTCCATATGTAGTCTGCACTGCACTACAGAGAGAGACTCTCGATGAGCATTGTTCACCCAGTGTGTGCATATGCGAATGCGAGAAAGGTTTCGATATACAGTAGGATAGGGTACCAGTATCAGTACTAGTACTAGTAGGAAAAGCTATCGATTCTAGGTGTAGGTGTCTAGTCTAGGTGGTGTTTATACATTTGTAGTCTGTAATCTGTAATCTGTATATCTTTGCGAGGAGAATGGGAGCGGGTAGATGGGTATGGCTAGATAGTAGATGGATGGGATAGACAAATGTTATTTATATATAAGCTACTCTGGACTTTTTGGTATTGATTTCTTTGTGTATTGGATGATATATATATAATATACCGTACTATATATACGAGAATACATTGTCTCTAATTTCTAGAACAAATTTGAAATTTCAAAAAGCTGGCAAATAAGTATATCAAGTAAAGTACAGCTAAATTACATTTCGCTCCCAAGGATTCTAGAGACGCAAACACGCAAACACGCAAGCAAGCAAAAACTCAACTCACCCCCAGAAAGAAAAAAATTCAATAATTGCGCCATGAAGATAAAATGAGCATTCTCCATATAAAAATGTTCACGCGGGCAGAAAGTTAGCAGCAAAGGGATAATAATGTTTAGGAGAATGTGGGGAAAAGATATCAAATTTTGGAACCCCCAAGTCAAGGTCTAGAAAGGAGGCGATTATTTTTCTTCTTCTTCTTCTTCTTCTTCTTTATTTTTGATATAGAGTAGAGTAGAAGAGTAAGTCTGGGTTCATTGTTGAGGATGCAGTGTACAGTCTCGAATCTTTGAAAAAAATAAAAAATTGAAATGCGTGTCTTGCCTTGCATTGCATATTGCATATGGCTACCTACCTACCTACCACGCATACTCTGATTTTAACATGGGATGGAACTAAAAACGGTGCATACATACATACACACACATATACAGTATCTCTGGAAAATATTTGGATCGCCTGTTTGTATGTGACTTGGAGTGGATGTGTCTTAGAAATTATATTTTGGGTAGGAACATAAGGTGGTAGTCAGGTACCAAGATGAGTGAGAACTACCAGAAGCCCTGTCCAGTCCGTGAGAGCCCAGGGTACCCAAAGTCTGTGCAGTTACAAAAGAGACAAACGTGAAGCTAGAAATTGACATCGTGACCTTTCGCACGACGGATAAGAAATTTCGGGCTGGGGGGGGGGGGGGGTCGCCGGTGATGAGACTCGAAAGGGGTTCATGGACCGAGTCAATATCGTTCTAGAAGGGTGGTGGTCTTGTGGGGTGAAAGCCAAGTTCGATGGATACTTCAAATGCTTATCCGCGGACTCACTCACTCCCATGCTTTTTTTTTTTTGGGCTGGAATTACCTATTAAGGTGTAAGTTGATGAGCATGCAGTGATGCCAATGCCATGCACGACTGCACGGTCTTTTGGTTCCAATACTTGAATCGTATCGGTACTCCGGCATTCAATCTTGGATTTTGATTGATGTGTTTCTGTTTCTGTTGGCGTTTCTCCAGGAATAGAAATAAGAAGTTAGAAAAAAGTCTAATCGAGGAAAAAGGAGCTTAAGTCCAATTAGGAAATCCCGTCGGATGTCCCAATTCATGCTTTTTTTCTCTAAACCCCCAAACTACTTGAAGTCTGGATGGGGGGAGGGGTTGGACTGGTCAGTGTTTACTCGTACGTAGCTGGGAGATGAAAACTAGACCAGCCGGGGCGGAATGAGTCTCGGATTATAGATGGTTTGTAATGTTTGGACATTGATATATGGGCGAGGCTGTGGTCGAATTCTATTGTTGTCTCGGTTCTAGCCTCTGGCGGGTTTCAACAATATTGACAGTCAGATAGATCGTCTTTTTCTGTTTCTGTTTTGTTGTTACTGCCGTAGTTTGAAGTTCCCTCCCTCTTGGGAAGTTGGAACCTTGGAATTACATAGATTTACAACGTACTGTGCTGGGGGAACAATAAATACCTTTTTGTGCATGAGAAAAAGACCATTTTGAGTTTTTATCCTGGAGACTGGAGTAATGGGGTGAAAAATAAAGGGGGTAAAGTAAAGATTGAGTCGTGAATCATGATATTTGAAATATTTAAAAAAGTTCCGTAGAAAATGGGATATTTTCTGTAACAAAGTCATGAATGCCGAGATAAATGTGTTGTCAGTGAGGACTGTCATTGAGGACTGTCAGTGAGTACTGTACATACGTATGTACCCATTTGTCGTGATTTTCTTGCGAGTCCAGTAGATCATCTTGCCATCATTCATCATTATGAATCAATCCATTGCTGACATAAGATGGATATACTCCATAGTCAGTTCAATTGCACGAGTATGATGACAGTATGATGGCATGACAGTATGACAGTATGACAATATGACAGTATCATGGTATATGAAGTCGATGAGATAAGAAAATTCATGTCAAACCCAACTCATGACTTCCAAAAACAATGGGGGCATGATGTTATGTTTACGTATACAAGTACATGCCATCGAGATATGTGATTTCATATTTCTCCATGATTGAAAGAAAAATGGCCAATTGATTTCATCATAACCTCAAAAAACGTGATATCATTTCCAAGGCAGAGAGAGATAAGCCCTGATTAAGTCGTTTCTACTCTCTGTAAGAATGTTTCGTTTCCATTACATTGACGTTACCGCTTCTCTAAGGACAGAAGATTTGCAGATTTGCAGCCGAATATCTCCACCATGGTTGGCGCCTCAAAGTAACCACAGCCACATATGTAAGAAAGATTGTGGATCATTTTTGATATTTCTTCTGGGAGAGACCTGTCAAGACGATACCGGTAAAGCATCAGGATGAGCATTAGTATTAGTATTCGCATCAGCATCAGCATCAGCAATTCGATGAGATCTTAAAAAGCCAAGACAACCTACTCGTAAAGAATAAGTGGAGGAGTGTATGTGTACAATGACTGTATGGAATGTGGGAGCCCAAATGCACCATGTAACTGGATGTAGACTTATACACTACTGGCTAGTTGCTCTATATTCCGTAAATGTAAATGTAAATGTAAATGCAAACATGGATTCAACCAAAGTACCCAAGTAGAAAGAGCACAGATAGATCTCTTTCCTATTCAAAGGATGCACACGAAGGAAGGGGATTCTAGTCACTACTAATAAACTTTCCACTTAGGTACTCCGTACTGTACTGTACTGTACTATATTTCGACAAATTCTACTCGAGGAAAGTACATGGATATTACGATAGGGTGACGAACTGCTGGGCGGCATAATTCCAATCAATCATTCATTCATTCAGCAGTTTGATAGGACGGAAATAATTCTTCCGTTTTCATAGAACACGCCTCGAACATTGGGGAAAAGAGGCCAGCCAGTTTAATGAATTAACCAGCGAGCCAGCCAGCCAGCCATCCATCCATCCATCCATCCAGCCAGCCAGCCAGCCTTTGATATGCAGAACCATTCTGCAGTTTCACATTGGTATTGATATTGATATTGATATATGGAAGAAATCTAATACAGAGTCGAGAAAGTGGGTTAAGGAAGAATAGAGGAGAAATGGAAAATAAGGATTCAACGGAAAGATAATGCCGGTTATTGGCATCAAGAAAGTAAAAAGTTGTTTAGAGCCTCTCTGGATACTGGATTAGCATCTGGATAAAGAAAATTAATCGCTTAATAGTTTACTTTTATAGTTATGACTATTTGACTATTTAAGTGACTAGTATTTATCTAGTAGTAACTAGAACTTTCTCTACCATTACAAGTCAAGTCATCTAGATCGAGTAAATCTAGCTTTCCTTTACTAGACTCGTATTATCCCATACTCCCCACTGTTACCGGAACTACCTCCCATGAATCTTGGTTGATCATTTGTCCCGTCACATCACATGTCGCCCTGGGGCAATAGATCGTGTACTGCGTGTTCTGCGTGTTCTGCGGTGTTCTGTGCAGAGAGGTTTACGGAGTACATGGATTATAGTTTTTTTTTCCTTTCTTTTACAAGTATAGTTAAACTGAATTGATACTATATATGTGCTAAATAAATAGTCAATAAGAATCGATTCTTTTTTCTTTATAAATCTAACTTCATTTGAGCCTCTTTCAACCCAAATCAATGTACCGTACGTAGTTTTTCATCCTGACACCAATGCCAATATTATACCCAAGTAATGCTAATTAACAACTTCATGTTCATGCTCTTGACTACTTGGCCACGACGGGATTCATTTAACCCTCCCATCTCCATCCGTGCATTGAAATTCCTACCAAACTAAAATTAAATCAAAATATGACTGACCCAGGCCGGGTCCCAAGTGAGTCGTGACCTAAAGAGAGGGGCCCCCGCTTCAATCTGGCACAACAAGGAAGAACGGGACTTCCGACGAGGGCACCATCGACCATCGAAATTTTATACTAAGGATCTTCTAATGGAGAACTAGTCTAGTAAACTAGCACCACGACGAGACTAAGAGGAAGAGAGGAAAAGAATTTAATTACATGGGACTTAGTACGTTCGAGACTGTGAGTAACGGTGAGACATTCCTAAAATGTGTTGGTAGTAGATCTTTTTCCCGTAACACCTTCCCCCCCCCCTTCTACCTTTCCCTTCACCTTAGTCTAGTCTAGTACGGGCCTCCACGTACCTCCGCCTACCGGTACCTCCATCAAATCCTCAATATGTCATACTTAGCGAGTTCTCCCCTCGCGCTTACTCCGTACGTTACCTTGCCGTAGGACGGACCGCAACAAAGCCTCCTTCATTCCCCACCTCCACCACTCCCCCAAACTTTTATAACTCCAACATATCCCCCCCTCCATTATGATCTTGCTCAGACAAACCAACACTTCTTTTCAAGATTTGTTACTTCGCGCTTCGCTTTCACAGTACTCGCTCATCAAGCTTTGCTTCCTACAATACCCATTGTCTTATTTTTATATCGCTTCACATACAAACACATTCCCATCATGATGATGCATCCAACACCACCGCCCTCGATACCACACAATGATATCGACAGTTTCAAATACAGAAGAGACGCTGAGTTCAGAAACCTTGACACTCCAAGCGCAGAGGATGCCGAATATATCGAGCACATTGAACAAACCGAAACACATCTGCCAGAGGATTTGACTCAAACCGAGGAGGAAGAACAAAAACATTGGTTTATTGGTAGTATTGATCAAGGCACAACTTCTACAAGATTCATCATCTTCAATGGAGAAGGGCAACCTGTGGCCATGCACCAGCATGAATTTGAGAACATGTACCCCGAGTCCGGGTAAGTTTTATTCTGCTTTTGCTTCTATCGATCTCACAAGCTAATAATACTCTTTCCGCAGATGGCATGAACATGATCCTCAAGAATTGGTCAACTCGGTGGATGAGTGTGTAGAGAAGGCAACAGAAAAATTCCTCGAATTAGGATACAAGAAGTCCGACATCAAAGCTATTGGAATTACCAATCAACGTGAAACCACCATCTGTTGGGACACAAACACTGGAGAACCATTATACAATGCTGTTGTTTGGCCTGATACCCGTACCACTGCTCTTGTACGCGAGCTCAAGGAATCGGAGGGAGCAGACGATGTCCTTCAATTGTGTGGTCTGCCACTATCTACATATCCTTCCAGCGTTAAGCTTATGTGGATGTACCGAAATGTTGAAGCTATCAAGAATGCATACGATGAAGGCAGATTATCTTTCGGGACCGTCGACTCTTGGTTGATCTACAAACTCAATGGAGGAAAGGAAGGTGGCGTTCATGTCACAGATACCACAAATGCTTCTAGAACTATGTTCATGAACCTACACACATTACAATACGACGACAAACTCCTCAATTTCTTTCAACTCGATAGAAAAAACGTCACTCTTCCAAAAATCGTTCCTTCCTCAGACAAGGAAGCTTTCGGTAAAATGGCCTACGGTGCTTTAGAAGGCACCAGAATCACTGGCTGTCTAGGAGATCAATCATCCGCTTTGGTCGGTCAATGTGGTTTCAAGCCTGGTCATGCAAAGAACACATACGGAACCGGTTGTTTCCTTCTCTACAACGTTGGTACCAAGCCCGTAGTATCAAAATATGGTCTTTTGGCTACCGTCGCATACGATTTTGGCAATGGCCGAAAACCTGTTTATGCTCTTGAGGGTAGCATTGCCGTTGCAGGTTCCGGAGTTAAGTTCTTGATGAACAACTTGGGTTTCATTGCACACTCCAGCAAAATCACTGAATTGGCAGAGACTGTTGATGATAACGGAGGTGTGGTATTCGTTACTGCTTTCTCTGGTTTATTCGCTCCATACTGGATTGATGATGCCAAGGGAACACTCTTCGGAATCACACAACACACACAACGTGGTCACATTGCCCGTGCTACACTAGAAGCTACCTGTTTCCAAACCAAGGCCATCCTTGATGCTATGGAGAAAGATTCCGGCCACAAGTTGGAAGGTCTTGCCGTCGATGGTGGCATGTCCAACTCTGACCTTTGCATGCAAACACAAGCCGATATTCTTAACATCCCAATCAACCGACCCGTTATGCGTGAAACCACCGCTCTCGGAGCCGCAATCGCAGCGGGTTTCGCCGTTGGTATTTGGAAGGAGTTCGATGAACTCAAGGAGATCAACCGTGATGATAGAACCATTTTCGAACCACAAGTTAAGCCAGCAAAGGCTGCTCGTATGTTCAAGAAATGGGAGCAAGCAGTTGAGATGAGTAGGGGATGGGTCTTGCACCAAAACGAGGATGAGAACGATGATGACGTTGACTAAATGGTCAATTGAACGGGGATGGGAAAGGGGTGGAGATAATGGATAATTCAACTTACAAGTAGGTAAATATGGGGCGATGAAGATGAAAAGATTTGTGGATATACCCCAGGGAGATTGATTGCTTGCATAGATGCACAGAGTGTTGGATTTGGGATTTGGGGGTTGGGTGTTTTGGCGCGCGGTTGAATACCATACTTGGTGGTATAAATTTTAGGCATCTTTTCTGGCGAATGGATGGATGGATTTGTTGGTAGCATAGCATATATATGATGACTTGAGCTTGAAGCTTGGTCGAATTTGGATGGGAAATAAGGATGAGGATAATAGGGTGGTTTAATGATGTTTACGAATAATCAAAAGAAAATTAAAATATAAAAATTTCTAAAACAAAAGATGTCTTGAGTAATTGTTTATATTGTGATTGTAAGTGTGAGTGTGAGTGTGAATGTGAATGTAATTGATGTATACTAGTACAACGCGACGGTATAGATTTACTTATGACGAGTATGTAAGGGGAAAGGGGAAAGGGGAAGCGAAATGAAGAGGAAAGAGGAAAGGGGAAAGGGAAACTTGAAAGGGAGATAGATGTTCCTCAAGGATGGAATTTATTCATTCATTACATTGAATCAAGTTTTGTTGAAGCGAGTAATGGATGGATGGATGGAGAAGTATATATGTAGTATTTTGTATGTTAGTATATATAATTTAAGAGAAACTGTGTTGAGGTTTTTATATGGAAGGGAAGGTGAGGGATGAGAGGGGATGGAGGGCTAGTGGAAGATAAGATCAGTTTATTTTGTGTATAATTGTTGAGTATGAGTATGTAATAGAAATAATGGAATAGGGATGAGAAATCTAGGGATGAGTGGGAGATTTGGGGGGGGGGGGGTAGATGAGTAGATGGATAGATGGGTAAATAGGTAAATAGGTAGACAGGGAGGTAAGTTAGTTATTTTATTTATTTATTCATTTATCGAAAAGCTAGCCCTCTCTTATGGGAACATTTCCATCTACATAATTTGGTTATCTATCTCTCTCTCAAATTCGCATTCGTGCCTTTATTGCAAAATAGATGAGTCTTCGTCCTCACCCTCATCCTCATCCTCGTTTATCTATTATACAATTCCTCTTTTCCTTTCCTTTCCACATTCCCATTCCCTCAAACCAATACCCTACATACCTCCCCCCTCTCCCCCTCAACCCCACAACGGCGCCGTAACCTCCACAGCCCTCTCCACCACCGCCCTCACCCTCTCCCCAAAAACGCGATTCGAGCACTCGACCTCCAAATCCTCCAACCAAACCTTCGCCACCATCTTATCGACCTTGATCTCGATGCCCGGGACGGGAATGCCGAGTTTATGGAGGCGGGCGATTTCTTTTTCGTGGGCGTGGGTTTCCGAGGATTCGGGGGTTTCGAATTCCGAGGGGGAGGAGGGTTTGGTGTCGGTGGTGGAGGTGGGCGGAGATGGGATTCCTGTGGTTAGCCGGGGAATGGCAATGGGAAGGAGATTGTCGGCGCCGAATTGGGCTTCGAGGAACATGAAGAGGCGCTCGAGACGCTCCGTGGGGGTTAAGTGTGCGTGTAGGTTGCGGGTTGAAGGGGAATGGGAATGGGAATGGGAGTGGGGGGATTTGTTTACGGATTCTGGGGGTTGTTAGTTTGAGAATGGGGTAAGGGGTAAGATGGGACAGGGAGAAAGAACATACGTTTAACAGCAGCCGGACTACTTTCCACCGAATACAATACCGCCATGATGGCATCCGCAATCCCATCATTCAACATATTGCCCTCCCATTCTAATTCGACTTCTCCACTACTCCTGTACCTCACTGTTACACAGCCCATAACTAGATATGCAGTCACTGCATTCGTATTTGCAATTTCCTCGTCGGCTTCTTCATCAGATGATCCATTCATATGCGTATCTCCGTTTCCATTCCCATTCGAATGTTTCTGTTGTCCTCGACTTTCAGGCAGTTCATCAATCTTTCCAAACGTTCCCTCCAGCGCCCATCGTATGAGATCAATACCCGCCGCACTAAGCGTCATACGTTGTTTACACGTAATAGCAGTAGTAGTTAATCCAGCATATTCTCTCAAATCTTCGGGAGCCATCAACGACATTTTGAAATCGTTTTGAACCAGTACACCAGTAATAATTTGGGTGGAATCAGCGGGTGGAGGATTATTGGCTAGTTTTCCGACGACCTTGGCGGTTTTGGAAGTCATAAAAGGAATGCGTAGTGGCTCGCAATTTTTGGGGGAGAAGACTTTTACTTTGGTTGTTTTGTCGGCATTGAGGGAGAGGAGCTTGGATTTAAGACGCATCATGTTATGTTGTTCGCCGTGGACGAGAATCTATGCTTGTTAATTCCTTCTCCTTTTGAGATAGCATTGGGGGGCAAAAGGAACTTACCACGACAGGAGCAGCGATTTCTTCGATGAATTCTCGGTTCTCGACGCCATCAACGTGCGCTGCAAAGGAGAATTCTTGAACACTACATCTTCTGGGTATCATGGCTTTCTCTGCTTCTCCCGGTGCTGATCTTCGTGTGAAGCCCTGTGGTCCAGACATGATTGCTTGGATGTGATCTGGTTCTTGCATGATTTGCTTGGCCATAGTACCTTCGACACTATAACCAGTAATGATAACACCATTTTTATCACTTGGTGCCCACCGTTCTAGTAATTGTCGACTGATACCATTTTGTAGCATACCGGGACTTGCTAAAATAACACAACCTCCCACATCGTCAAATCGATCAAGGTTCTTTAATGAACGAATATATTTGAAATCCCATGGTCCTCCTCTACCTCCACTAGTTGAGTTGGCTTCGGCTTCGGCCATACGTTCTCTAAATAGTCGTTTGATATTTTCGTTCATAGAGCCAACGTATGTTTGGTATACTAACATACATTTACGAGCTAAATTACTAGCATAGTAGATAGGGATTTTTTGAAATTCCGGATGTTTACCCCAATATTCATCTAGAATCAGAAGAAGTTCTTGAGCTCTACCAAGAGCAAAAACTGGCATGAGAACTCGGCCCCCTCGATTCAGGATACTAGTGACAGACTTCATGAGGGCCTGCTCTCGTTCTAATCGAGGAATATGTGATGCGATACCATACGTAGATTCGGTAATCAAGACATCAATCTTGACGCCTTTAGGGACCTCGGCAGAGACAAGATGTCTATCATCTTCTCGAGAATAATCTCCTGTAAAAAATATCTTGAGTCCTGCGATCTCAATAAGGAACATAGCAGCTCCAAGAACGTGCCCCGCTGGATATGGTGTGACCCTGATCGAGGAGATTGTATGTGTGGTATGATAATCTATAGCTTCAATTTGAGCAAATGTAGTGAGATGGTCGGCTTCAGTGTAGACTGGTTGTGAACCTCCATTTGACGATGCCCCTCCAACTCTTACGCTATCTATTATGAGCCACTTGTAGATAGCCTTGGTTGGATGTGTCATAAAGACACGACCTTTGAAGTTGGTCTTCGCAAGGACATATGGCAATGAAGCTGCGTGGTCGACGTGAAAACTACAAATGGTCAGCCCTTGTACTACCTAGCAAGGTACCAAAATACGTTAACAAAAGTAGGAGTCTATGTACAATTTGGGTCCGCGGCGATAGAGGTTATATCACAGAATCAAGACAAGCATTTGCTGTGGGATAATGATATTGTATTGATTCTCGTATACATGATAAATATGACAGGTAGATAGGCCAAAGAAATGAGACAGAACTCTGCTTTTAAAGATGCATGGCCCAAAATTCGACGCAGAGTCCAAACTGCCGAAGGCGAAACGTATTGAAACACCGAAACAGAATACCATGTATTGACTACCCTATCCTCCAAAAGCCAACGCGCGTATATAGAATGTAGGAAATGGGAATGCGCTTACTGGCTGATCAAAAGTAAATCGACAGTGCTCAAATCGAAATCATCATAGAAAGGTAGAGCTGCTAATCCATCGTAACCAGCATGCATACCAGCATCGAGCTGTACCCGGAAATCAGTAAGAGAATCGCGCGGACAGAGAAAGGGACCTTATGCTTACCATAACAGTTTTGCCCTTGTATTGAATTATGTGACAAGATCTTCCGACCTCATTACCACCACCAAGATTCGTGAAAGTGAGCTCATCAGCTGGGTCTACTGGTTCTTCCACCGTTGGTGCCATAGCTGCGGCCTTACGTTTTGATGCCATTGTGAATGAAATTTGGTATGTATTGCTTTCTTTGTCAGTCAGCTTAGAGTTAGTACTACCACTTCACTGCCTTCAAGGCAGGTAGATATCTGTTCAGCAAAGATATGATAGTATAATCAATCAAATTACGACAGAAATAATGGAAATTTTCGTATAAGTTTGTAACAAGTTTCGAAAGAATTAAATTCCAATCGTGTGGTGGATTAATACAATAATGTAAAAGAGAAGGGAAGTCCGTATTCAAAGAGACGCGATTTTGGCGTTCCTGTGGAGGGAAATTTCGCACTAAATATACACGTGATGAGATCAAAACCAGATAGCTTTCGCGATTCATTCAATGACCACAGTATTAACCCCGGGAAAGAAAACAGCTTAATGGTCATCAAAACAACGAGTGAATACGGTCGCGCACGTCTTTAAGTTGTATTGTGAGGATTCATATTAGCGCATGGGTCGGTGTTATAAGAGGTAGCCGGGCTTTGCGCCTGGGTCGTGAAGGATACAGGAGATCAATAGAGGCAACTACAACTACGACGTTGACATCATGGCGCAATCACAGCAGCAGCAACCACCATACCCTATGCCCCAGAGGCCTTTCTCTCCCCCGCAGCCAGTTAACTCACCATCGACACAAACTCAACAGCAGTTCGCGTTTCCACCCCACAAGCGACAAAGAATGTCTCCCAATCCGCCCTCTCAACCAGGTTCGCCATATGTCACATCACCATATGCTGCTTCTGGTCAAAACTCGGCTTCGCCTTCGCCGCATTTCTCGACTGTTCAAATTCCTCAAGGTGCCTATACCACGCCATATTCCAATGGATTGAATGCGCAACCATCTCCTTCATTAAATCTACCGCAAACTCCAAATGCTCTTCCACCTCATGCGCAACCAAGCCCATTGAGCTTCCCCGGTCAAGTTCAACATCATCATCAAGGAAATATGGCGTCAGCTCATTTCAACAACTTTAATTTGCAAATGCCACAACAGCACCATCCTGGCGGAGTTATGGGCCCGCCTTCGAGACCGGTCGATAAGAATAAGCTTGATGGTTTGGATCCGTTGGATGTTTTGGGAGGAACTGGTATAGATCTTGCAGAGGAGGAACAATATACATTCCAGCAATATTCGTCGTCGTTTAATGCTCAAGGCTCGAGGTCACACCCAGGAAATATTTCGGCAGGTCATAGTTTTACTCAATTTCCACCAGGGAATGAGGGATCTTTTTACGGCTCAGGTCCAGCTAATCAACCCGGAGAAGCACCCAACGCTAAATCACAAGAGGATTTTGAAAAGAAGGCTGCGGATAAAGCATGGCATGATGCAGCTCGGGACTTGGCAGTATCGAGGCAAAGAGAGCTAAATAATCCATTTTTGAATGTTGGCCACGTTCACAAGAGAATGGAGAAGATTGCGCATGATAATGGTCTTGGTTTGAATACAGATTTGAATGGAAAGATGGGAACTATGAAGCTCCCTGAGCACTTTCCTGACACGACTGTCAAAGTACAAACTGCGGTGGGTCCAGATGGAGCTATCACTGCGACGACTGGTGCCTTCATTCCATCTGACTCTCTACTTGTTGATCAACTTGCGCTTATGTCTATCTCTACCAAGCATCGACTTCGTGGGTTATTAGAGGACGGATTGAAGTTAGCTATTGGCCGACAGACAAGTTCTCATGCTCAAATCAGGGATGAATGGGCAGATGTTGCTGTCCCAGCGATTAAACCTAGCGTTGCTACTATTGTGAATGAAGGCGGCCCACGGAGTGGATGGGAGAGTGCTGTTAGCCCTCTCACCAACCCTCTCAAACGTATGTATCATATTTTCATTATTCTATTTTCTGAGCTAACACACCGAAGGCCCTCTCTCGGCTGCAGGTAGATTGCCTACTCCGGTATCAGATAGTGCAAAGGCACAAACTAAGTCTTTTGCGAACGATGTTGCATTGACACTTCGAAAATGTGCTACTAAAGAGCAAGAAGCTGAAGAGGCTAGACTACGAAGACGTAAGGCTCGTGAGTCTGGTGATGGATCTCGTTCCGGGTCAATAAATCCGGGGACACCAGGTTCTATGGCACCAGATATTCTTGACAAGCCACCTACCAAGAAAGAAATGAAGAAGAAAGCAGAGGCAAAAACCAGCGAGGCAGCAAGCCACGCAGCAGCCAATGTAACCACTACACAATTCTTGGGTGGTGGAAAAAGTATGTTTGGAAAGAAGAAGCAATATAGTTGGATGACGGCTGGAGGGTCTGGTAGTGGTACAAGCACCCCAGGTAAAATCATGACCCAAGGTCTTGGCTCTTCTGGCGCAAGCCCAATTGCGAATCCTGGCCCGGAAAAAATGACGACGGATGGTGTGCGAAGGTTAGGAACTTGGCGAGAAGATGGTGATAAGGGACGTAATATCCAGCTCCGAGATTGGATCATGGTTCTCGAGGACGATGGGAGGGAGAAAAAGGCATTACAAAAGGCATACGCTCAAGTTGATGATGATCGGAATGCCTAAAGTAAGAAAGAACGAAAGAAATATTGGTTTCATGGATAGGGCAATTGCAGAATAATATTTGCATGGCGTTGCATGGATCACCAGGCGTTTTTCTGTGTCTCCTCAAAGGGAAGGATAGGCATGCTTCTTCAATCTCATTGGGATTCTCTGAACGAATTACATAGTATATGGTTGTGGTGGTTGAAAAACTTTGCATATTTCGTCTTACCGTTGGGTTTGATTTATGAAACCAAACTCTCGATCAAGATATATCATTTGATGCGACACAATAGGGCAATTAGGTAGCAATAACTCATATATCACCCAGCTAATTGGTATCATCACAATAGTTTTGATTTCTCGAGTGAATGAAAACTCATTAATAAATGGCGGTGATTAAGTATGCACCTACTATTTATATTATACCTAGAATAAAAATAAACCCTCGACTCGATAGCTCAAGGTAGCTTTATTTCATTTCATTTCATTTGACCTTACCCCACGGCTTAAAACAGATAAGTTAACAAGGTAACAAGACAAGACAAAGCAAAACAAAGTAAAGCACCCCCACCAAAGATCTCCTTTGTACGATGTACGAGTGTATCTTTATAATCTAGTCCAATATTCCCCCGCATTGGATTGTAATGGATTTGGTCGTCTGTCTGTCTGTCTGTCTGTCTGTCCTTACTTAGGCTGGGATGGGGGTTGGCGGAGAGAGATATGCTAGGTAAGGTAAGGGAATTTGGATATATGGATATCTGGATGGGGTGTTTGAGGAGGGGATGTGGGAGATGTGATGGGTTAGATGTGGTGGGTGGGATGACGAGGGATTGATTAGTAAATGACTGGTTGGTTTTGAGGGAGAGGGTTTAGTTTGTTGATGGATGGACTTGGTCATGTGGAAGATGAGTGAGTGAGTGATGAGATGGAGATGGAGATGGAGATAGAGATCTAATAATTATAATGGGGCTGATCATGTGATTTGCTTGCTTATTTGAGGGTTTGGTGATTTTGATATATTTATTATATATGTATGAGTAAGTTAGCTGTATATTTTAGGTTAATAATCGGATCCATTAGAAAATCTTGAATTGGGTTGATTATTTGAGTGAGTGTATAATACTGGTAATCCTAATATGGTATATATATGTTTCCTAATCTGTCGACTTATTCTCTAGTATTAACCTGATCGATAAAAGTATACATATAACACTAAAGTGATGATTTGAATTGTAATCTTACCTACGAAAACCGGGAGAAATCGTAATGTCCCTTCTAGAATTTGGAAGATTCGGTAATAACTGGTGACTTTGTACCTTGTTGGGCCTGAATTGGATAATTGATTGCCATTCGGACCAATGGGGATGAAGCGGACATTTTATGGGTTAAGGAATTTGCCCTGGTGGATGAAGAAATTATTACTTGCTTTAGCTTGGCGGGAAGAGGTGAGGAGTTGCTCATTGCTCATCTACCGATATATACGGAGTATACGAGTAGATAAGATGTATAGATAGATAGATAGATTGACCGAATTCTTTCCCCGGATTATTCATCTGCTGGTTTCTTATTTTATTTCATTTTTACTATTGAACATAGGACTCTGGACGTTATATATATATATATATATACATACATATATATGAATGAAAGTTTGATTCGATATAATCAATAATCATACAATCTTTTCTCTCTCGAATGAGAGTGAATGAATAATAAAGAGTGTCTCCATCAATTGATTGATTCGATTAATCATAAAATCAAATCCCATTCGAGTGCTTACGACAAGCGCAACTCCTGAATCGGGATTTGCTTCCTAAATAATTCTTACCCACAGAACACCGAAACTCAAAACCTACAACATCGGATTAAAGCGTTTGGCCGGTGTCAAGAGGGGAAATCATATCTCATCCTTACTTGTCTTACTATCAGAGATTTCTCTCGTCAATATAGTAGCACATAAGACAGTCACCAAATACGAAACATCATGAATTGTCCATCAAGAACAGATGAGCCGTTGGAAGGCGATGGATATAACCAGAATCCTAACGCCTTGGCAAATGATCTTACCACCAGAGAAGATTTGAACGGGCGAGCGAATGGAAGAGCGTTGAGGAGAAGTTTGGAGGATGAAGGCGTAGAGTCCATGAATGATCTGGTAGGGGATACTGGTGATGGGAAGGTGACGGGGAGTCAGAAGCGTGTTGGAGGAGGGGCTGGGGGTGATAGGAGCGGTGGGGATGGAGGTAGAGGCGGTGGAGTTGGGAAGAGTAGTCACGTGGTCGGACCTTCGGTTGAAACTCTTGATAGTAGAGATCAATCGAGAAGAGAAAGGGAAGGAGGTTATGGACGAAATTGTCTCCATATCTCGAAAGAACAACTCGTGAAGATGAAGCAAGTCATGGTCAAATTTGCAAAATTCGTGGGTCCGGGCTTCATGGTACGTAATTTGCCACTCCTCTCCACCAACATCAACATCAGCATCAAAATGTCGAAAATTGTATTCATGTATGTTAATGGATTTACAGGTCGCCGTGGCATATATTGATCCGGGAAATTATGCGACGGATGTTGCTGCAGGAGCGACTTATAGATTTAAACTCTTGTTTATTGTGCTCATGTCAAATGTCTTTGCGATTTTTTTGCAAAGTCTTTGTATCAAGCTGGGGACTGTTAGTGGTTTGAATTTGGCGGAGGCTTGTAGAGCTTTCTTGCCAAAATGGCTGAATATTGCCTTGTATATCATGGCTGAGGGTGCAGTATGAGAGGTTCTCCCCCTTTTCGTTTCCATCTTGACTGACCAATTGTAGATTATCGCTACAGATATTGCGGAGGTGATTGGTACAGCTATTGCTATCAATCTTTTAATACCTCAAATTCCCTTGGTTGCTGGTTGTGCTTTGTCAATCCTCGATGTTCTAATTCTTCTTCTATTTTATCCTGGAAATGGTGAAATGAGGAGATTGAGATATTTTGAAATGTTTGTTGCGGCATTGGTGTTGGGTGTTGTTGTTTGCTTCTGCATTCAACTATCACTCATCCAAAATACTTCGGCAGGAGAAGTTTTCAAGGGATACTTGCCTTCAAAAGCAGTTGTAGAACAAAAGGGGTTCGTACTTGTTGCTCCGCTTCATCCTAACTTTTACTGACGCTCTCTAGACTTTACCAAGCATGTGGTATCTTGGGGGCAACTGTCATGCCTCACAGTCTCTATTTAGGAAGTGGCATTGTCCAACCACGTCTCCTCGCCTTTGACAAAGAGCACAACATTGTCAAAAAAGATTTTGATCTAGGTACCAAAGAACCATACTACCCTTCTCTTCCCGCTATCAATTTCTGTCTCAAGTACTCCTACGCCGAACTAGCGATTTGTCTCTTTACTTTCGCGCTCTTCGTCAATTCCGCAATTCTCATTGTAGCCGGATCGGCCCTCTATAACAACCCTGCTGCTCCAGATGCTGATCTTTTCGGTATCTACGATTTACTCGTATCGAGTATCTCGAAAGGTGCTGGAACCATTTTTGCTCTCGCTCTGTTATTATCGGGTACGAGTGCTGGTATTGTTTGTACAATTGCCGGACAAATGGTTTCAGAAGGCGCATTAAATTGGACTCTTAGACCGTGGTTGCGACGTCTTGTAACCAGAAGTCTAAGTATCACACCTAGTATCATTATTGCCGGAGCCGTCGGTCGTGAAGGTCTATCAGCTGCTTTGAACGCTAGTCAAGTAGCTCTTAGTATTGTTCTTCCATTTGTCACTGCACCACTTATCTATTTCACTTGCCGTAACAGATATATGACGGTGAGAGGTCACGAGAGACGAAACAGTTTTGGGGATGATGGTGAGAATGTGAGGGACAATGGGGATGGAACAATGGAAAATGGAAGTGTGTATGAGGATGATGGCGCTGGTTTGGGGGTTGAAATAGGCGAGGGAACAAAAATGAGAAATCATTGGATTACGGCCGCTGTGGCGGGAGTTATTTGGACAATTATGGCAGCAATGAATGTGGCTAATTTGGTGTTACTCGGGAAGGGTGATGGAGCGTAGGTTCTTCATCTTTTGGTGTGGGTATATGAGAGAAGATGGGGGACTTTGTGGTTGAGTGTGGTTGAGAATGGCTTGATGGCTTTCAGTGAATGCAATGAGGGAAGATGATGGATGATGATAGTGACAAGCAGCAAAGGGCTAAGAATTATTGCTGGTTGGAGTAGTGCCGTCATCACTACTGTAAATACACAAAAGTTAGCTATTTACATATAACAAAAGTGCTTGAATACGAGTATAAAGTTATTACAAGGCTTTGATAGCTGAACTTTTGATTGAAGAAAACATATCTGGACATTGAAAGATGATTTGGGGTCGTGGTTTTGAAAGAGAGCTTCATGCGGAATGGGTCGAATCACAGGTGTCGAGGTTGCATGCATATGGGACCAATAAGCTGGAGTTCATTTACTAGGTAAGGTTCTGTAAGCTCCCCCGCTTGTCTAAAGGTTGTGTTATTAATCGTCCGTCAGAATTTTGAATTAATATGATTTGAGATTTGTTTTGTAATCTGCTGGATTCGAAGCGAAGGAATGGTTTAAGTGGACTTCTTTTTTATAGATAAAATAGCTTTGAATCTTGAAAAGGAGCTTTTTAGGTATTCTAAACCTCGATTTTCAAGGGCCCGCAGAGAAGAACAGGGGAGAACAAATCGATAGCTCGATTAACAATGGCTCGCCTGCTCCAAAGATGGAATACAGCATTCCATCGACCCAGGTCCCAATAGTTGTACGTATCAGCTCTCCACGAAATCTCCAAAAGGACTATCGATAAGTTGATATCCGCAATATCAGAGGCCCGTCCTCAGTCTCAGAAAGAATCGTTGTGCTCAATAATCCACACTACCAACTCAGCTCCAGTTTCTCGGATACCGGTCTGGTCTCGAGATTTGGGGAATTGCTTTGGATTGGAATCAGGCGTCCACGTGTCATGTCCTTGGTGAAAAGCAATCCGGATCTGTGGATAATATAATAAGAGAGATTGCTTTTCGATACATATACTACTAGTCCTAATACTCGGGGATGAATAGGAAAAAATGACGTTCATGGTTCATAGCGCTGCATACAGGAATTGCTGGAGTCAAAGAAATGGATTATTAAGATCTCTAGCTGGAAAGAAAGGCACTCAAAGTTAAGGATCGGGTGGAAAGAATCATGGAGGCTTTTAATAGGGTCAATGATTTTGGGGCGGCTCTTGCGAGTATTGATATAATTCATGCTGGTTCGCCTTAGTCGGGCTGGCGTCTCATTTTTATTGGGTGTAAGCTTAAGTGGCAGTCACTTAGTATTTTCGATAACGTTAGCAGATGTCATCTTCGAAGCTATATTTTTATCATATAGCAGGCGGTGATATGAGCCTTGGGCGAACACGTTATAAATACAGAGAGATATTTGAGGATTTGAGATACTCATAAGAAGTAGAGTTGTATCTTACATACCAACTGATTAACAAGAATTTTCTTGAAATTTCGGTTTATTTTGATTGTTTGATTGGGTACTGACGATAGAATTGAGTTTTTTTCATATAATTTCAAGCAAAATGAAACACGTCTTGAAGAGTTGGAAAGTGTATCAGATATCATGGCTCGATATATACACCGCAGTAGAGAGTATTTACTTGGACAGTTCCGTGGCAGAAGACCTTGATATTGAGTTTGGATTGAGGATCATCATGTTATATATTTGGATTCTCGAGTTTTGAGCGTCAGCAGCTTGCTGCGTTTCTTAGTCGGCGCTCAATAGGTGTATGAGTAATACAAAAAGGTTGGATGATTGTGAGTCTCATTCACTTTTTGGGAATATCGGCCTTGGAAGATCTAGCACAACTTTTACAGATATGCGTTTGCATCTTTGACTGAATTCAATTTGTTAGCTGCTTTAACTACCAAGGAGAAAACTTTTGACAGAAGTTACTTCCGAAGACGAGCATTGCTATAGATGGATCAGTATCTAAGATTCGAGAGTATTAAGAAAGTTATGTGAGAATATGAATCCTCTCGTCTCTATTCAGACTTCAACGATACTTCCCTCTTATTTCGAGGTTCCTACCAATCGCAAGCTTCCTCATAATATTTTATAGGCCAAGAAGAAGCATTAGCGAGATTAACTCTACACATATGAAGAGTTCGTCTCCAAGGGCAGGAATTATTGTTTTACGCGGCCTACGGGGCAAGACAAGACACACCTCGCATTGGAATACTGCCATATCTCGAGAACCACATTCAAGACCGTGTTTTGGGTCGATGCGAGCTCTGAGAGTTCAGCTATTCGGGGTTTGAAACAATGTATGCAAAAATAAAGGGATATGTTGATGATTGTGATAGTAGTGACATGAAATAGAATTCGTTGAAATTTCCATTCTCATGTGGAAGTTTCGGTGGCTTGTTATTTTTGAGAATTGCGATACGCTTGATCCTTTTTCGCTTGAAGATTATATACCGCATAGCGCTCACGGATCAGTTCCGGTCACTACAAGGCACAAGGATGTTGATGCGTTAGTGGGAGATCGCGATGCCGCTGAAGCCATTGAGCTCTTGGGTTTGTCTGACAATTAGAAGCTCTACAGCTCTTGTACCAACAGAGCGGTACGAAAGAAAACGAAGCAACAAAATGATAGGATCGAATATTGTAAAGAGACTTGGGTATCATGCGCTCGCTATTAGTTAAGCTGGGACGTATATCACAAATTGAAGTTTGATTTTTTCAAGCTTTGAATCTCAGTATACTCGAAGTCGGAAGCTGGTTTGAAGGAAGAGATCCCTGTGAACAGGTACACGAACGAAGTCTTTGAGTGAATTTGAAAAGAAATAGCTTTCAATGTGTTTACCACCTGGGAGTTGTTGTTTAACGAACTTAGAACTCAACATCATTCAACAGATCTCGAAACTTCTGACAATTCTGGAATTCTTCACTCCGCCTGATAGATATACCCGAGGAGCTATTATCTACTCATTTGAGTTATAACGACCTTTGGTGCTATACATGCCCAGGTCTTGCCTTTTGTCGGAGAGATGCAGGTATCTGGGATATATAGAGATGCATTTGACGATGTATTACAAATTCTACAGAGCCTCTCGCTCATACAAAGCTTTTATACTTCTCTTCTATCAATGGTGAATTTCATATACCTCTTCATCCTCTAGTCAAGGCCTGGATTCGGCTTCGTACCGAAAAAGTCCTCTGCGAGGAATTCACCATCTCGGTAGCTGAAAATATTGCCGCACAAGCAATTAGAGAATTCCCTTGTATGGATCTCATTCATGTCGATGCGCGTGAAGAGATTGTTGGATATGTTACTACACCAACTGTCTTGTCGTTGAAAATTTCGTTTCTGAGCCCTCGATCAGATAATCCGGGTATGAAAGTTTTTACTTTACTTGAGTGAATGGGTAATATGTCTAAATCTTGAATTGATGGACTATTGTCAAAACGCGAAGAAGATTTGTAAAGGTTTGTATAAGCGACAAAAGATCTTGCATTGGGAAGAAATTCGGTAGAGTTGGTTACTGTTAAGGAGAATATACAAAATATGTTGAGAGCGCTAGAAATGATAGAAGATGTATTGGCAATATAATCGGTCTACAGATTTATGTATTGTACTTGTGAATGTGTGGAGGAGAATATGTGTGGATGTTTTATAGTATGACTATACTTAGCCGGAGATTTGGAGAAGTTGACGAGCTTGGAAGTTGTTGTTTTTTTATATTCGATTTCTGACGATATACAGCGTGTGTGGAATAGAGCCGAGAATCGATTGAATAATTCTATGTTACGAGTCTCGAAAGAGATCAGGATATTTTATCCTTCAAATTTAGATGGGAATAGGTTAAACGTCATCAATCATAGGGAGAAGCCCTAAAGCTACATACAGCACAAAATTCTCAACTATAACATAGAAAATACACGCGACGATGATGCCATCCATATATACTCGTAGAATTACTATTCGAGGTAGCGAAAACACTCATCGAACTCGACATGACGGACTAAGCAGAACAGCTACAGCATATCGCAAGGGAATCTTAATTAACTTACAGGCGAACCTTCCAGGAGAAAACTCACCCTACGACATATGTTGGAAAGCAAAATTAAATCCAATCAGCAGAGCTCGGATGCTAGAAAAAGCGATTGAGGTGTAGGAAGTAAATAACCTGTGATATATGTACAGAGATCTTAAACCTTATGGATGGACACCTGGGCTATTATAGAAGACACCAGGATGCTTGAATGGATTCATGGACGGACGACCGGGTATATGCATATACACTTCAAAATAAAATATATCGAGAGGTGGGAAGATTGTTTGATGCTAGATCGGGAGATTTTAAAACAAATAGAGCGATATCATCACAAGACTTTTTTTCTTGGCATGAAAATATCTTCGCCGCGACGAGGGAAGTGGTCTTGGATTTCTAGGCTGGCAAAAAATAGGATGAGGCGGATCTGGAGCCATTTTGCAAAGAAAGCTGCGATATCGATGGGGTGTGGGGAGAAATTGAAGCAGGGTCATGAGGTTCTACTGGGACAGATGCAGATGGGTTATGTGAAGATTTGGAGGCAGCTTGGGGGAGAGGAGGAGCGAGGGATTGGTGGGGATGCGCTAGGAGATTGGAAGATCCGTGGGGGATGGAAAGAGTGGAGTTTAGGGAGGGGAATGATTTGGGTTTGAGTTTGGGTTGGTTTGAGAAAATTGGTGGGGGGTTGAGGGGCTGGATGGGTAGTGTGAGATTGTTTGGGGGCGGGATGATGTGGTGGAAGAGGAGAGATTTGTGGTGTGGAGGGATTGGAGGGCTTGGAGGGATATGGTGGGGAGGAGGTTGCGAACGGATTGGGTGGGAATTTTCTTGAGATTGGTGAGGGTTCGGAAGACGGATTGGAATCGGGAGAGGAAGATTAAGATGGATGTATGAAATTGGAAGTCGTGGGAAAAGCGAAGACGAAATTGACCATGAAAGTAGAGAGGAAAAGGGGCACGAACCACGTGTCCAGCCTCTTATTGATGACTCTTCTTGACCCAAAATCGTAACTTGCATACATATGGTTTCTTACGCGTCTTATGCGTCTTTGGCTTGTGGATCAGAGAGTGTAATGAAAGATCTAGATATAGAAATATGAATAGATAGAACGAACACTGAGTACTAAGGCCTTTACCTTAGAATAAAGGGGGTTAGGATTAAGATTAAGGTAAAGAGGGGGAATATTTTGGGGATATGTCCTATTTATATATTTATCTATACCCTTGGATTTTGATTGGTTGATGTATAATGTAGGATGTAGGATGTTGATAAAGAGCAAGAATGATTACTGAAAAGTGCAATATTATATACGCATGAACTTGAATGTGAATATGAATATGAATATGAGAAGCACAAAAAAAAACGAAAATCCCCCAGCATTCCATTCCATATCTTCTATTTCGGATTTTATATCCCAAATAAATCATAACCTCCTCAATCATCAAAATCCAAACACAATCAAGAACCACCAAGACTCATAGAGGGACCTAGTTAATCAGAAAATAGTTACCAGGATTTGTAAGAACTTAGAAGATGTGGATATAGGTAGTATTAGTGATCGGAGAATTGAAAAGATTAGATGAGATGGCAAGGAAAGATATAAAATGAGATGATATGAAATAAGGATGAAAAAGAAAAGGGAAGTCCTACAATATTAATGAAAGTTTTCATTCGTGAAAGTCGGCTTGTGATTTTCGAGAAGATGAGATGGTGGATATTAGATGATCTCTATTTGGAAATATATGGTATGGGATATATGGGTTGTGAGCTCTGTGGTTTTGTGGTTTAATAATAGATAGTAGAGATTC
Source organism: Sclerotinia spermophila (assembly GCA_038090695.1). Lineage (NCBI taxonomy): Eukaryota > Fungi > Ascomycota > Leotiomycetes > Helotiales > Sclerotiniaceae > Sclerotinia > Sclerotinia spermophila. The sequence goes on along the minus strand of JBBMOJ010000154.1, from coordinate 37,232 downwards.
AACGATTATGTCCGCCGGCATGGTTTGAACTTTTGATAATACATAGATAGTTGTTAGGTTTTAATTCTTCTCTATTGTAAGAGATGAGGAGAGTGGTGTGGTATCATCCATCATCTAGGTATCCCTTTACATACTGTGAACAAGCTCATTCATCTAGGGTAATAGCCCAGGAGACGATTAAGATATATATAGCAGTAATAATAGCTTCTTAATCAATCCAATTTATCTATAGCTAATGCTATATCGACCATGCGATGCGTTTATGTATATCTATATGAAAAAGGTAACAGGGGGAAAAACAATGAACCCCGGTCACTTTGAATATTTGATGTGTTTATAGTAAGTTCTCGTTGTGTTTAACACTAAGATGTATATATTTCCAAGAGTTTGCCAAAAGCAATAATGATCCATAATATCACAAATGTTTTTGTATTAATAAACAGGAATCCCAATAAGCAATAAGCTTCTAGTTTTGCAATTTTTTGATTGCATAATTTGGAGCAGTCTTCTCTGTCGAGTGTAAGAGAATCTGGCTGTTTATATTCACTACCTGAGAGGAGTTTCCAGTAATCAAGAGACACCAAGGAATTTTCAATTTTTGATATTCAAACCTGTGTGAAAATGGAAAAGTCGGAAAAGTTGACGACATGTTCGAAACTGCCAAATTTTTAGAAAATCTAAAAATTAACAATCTCAAAATTTCAAAATAGTGAATTTCCCAAAATGAACGTCGGCCAAAAAATTTGACTTGGTATAAAAGGAGCGAGAAGCAAGGCTGTACCTCCCTCCTATACGCGTAAGAAAATCAGACGATAACCCCTTGAATATACCTAGTTACATCAGACATTAAGCGAGACTAATTCCAATCCTAAAGCAGAATTTGTTTATTTGATTAAATGACGTCGCAACAATTACTTAATATCTTAGTATCTATATGAAATAAAGATCACGACGAGGCTTATTTTGTAGGTTTATCTAGAAGGAGAAAGTTAAAGTACGCGGATGGTAGTAATTTGGATTGATGAGCTGGAATTATATAGGTTTGGATTATCGTTTGATTTGTTAGGCTGTAAACTCTTGAATGTTAGAATAACTAGGAACAAACGATTTCATTTTGTGCGATACGTTGTTATATCAAGACGACCAACACTTTCAGAAAGCTCGACTTTGGTCGTTGCTAAAACTAAGTTGAGGAGAGACTTTTGAAGAATTGACCCCTAAATCAGAGAAATTAGCACTATCGTCGGATGTGCGTACCAAAGAGCCCTCAATTCTTCTATTCAATCACAAATAACAAAATCTATATTATCTGAAGTCATCCCCACCCTTGTGAAATGAACCTTTCAAAAAAATTGACTTAGTCATTTTCACAAATCACGAGGCTGTACAGCCTTGATGCACGATGAAGATGGGTACTTTTCGAGAAAACTGACTTGGTATTAAAAAGCAGTAAGGATATAGCCTTGCACGCTCGAAAATATCTAATTAAAAGCAGAAATCTACGACGCTCTATAAAACTGACCAATTGGATGCCAGAAATCCACCGCAAAAGGCAAAGAATTAGCTGAATCCACCAATGAATGCCCAGAGAATAGACTCCACGCCCTCAGTATAGACCGGGTTACTCCACCCTAGTCCCCAAACCGTCCAATCAGTTACATCCGATTCCGACGGTCTGGATAGCCGACCAGACAAGAAACCAACACAGGAGCCCTAAGATAATTGCTTGTGCTCCAAATACCCACCACTTGTAGGCATGTATCCGCGTAATTACCTCCCTATTCTCCCTAAGGAGAGTCGCGAAGAAAAGAATCGAAACCAAGGTGAAAGCAATAAACAAGGCAGTAAGACCAATAGCGGCCTGCCAGGCACCACAATAATCACCTCGCTTCTCAAGGCGATTGGCTCCGACAGCACTACGCTTTAAGAATCCCATAAATCTGAATAGTCCGTTAGGACTATTACGGACCGCAGGAGAAGAAGCTGAAGCCGAGGATAGGTTTGAAGCAGGAGATGTAGCAGTGGCTATAGAGCCAGCAGTACATGGAGTCAATGAATCCTGGGAAGAAAGGTAGCAGAGGTCAGTAGCGAAGGCCGACGATAGAGTTAAAGCTGGTGTTGCAGCGGTTGTAGATATCTCCGTTGACAAGACTGCAGACGTGAGAGAAGCCGTAGAAGTGACGTTAACGGTGATAACATCAGTGCTTGTGCTTTGAGGGAGGACAGTGGTAACGACGACATTGGTGTAAGAGACGTATACGATCGAAGTAGAGTACACGGTTAATTTTGTCAGTTCTATGCCGACAAAACCACTATCACCAGTGGATGCAGATGGATAAGTGAAAGTCTCAACCATGGAGTATAGGTCTGAAGCAAACGAGCCAACAATAGATTTGGTGGTGGTAGAAACAACAGAAACACCAGAGACACCAGAAAGAGCAGAAGCGGAGGCAACAGTATCTGAATAAATGTCAACAACACTGATTTAAAGTATACAAAGGTGGATATAGTATAGAGGGAAGCTTACCTTGAGCGACAGCCAAGATGGTCATTAGGAACAAGAGGAAAAGCTTGTAAAAATCCATCGTGACGTTTCTGTGGAAGCTTAATTAGTATATTTATCTTAGAACAGAGAACTTATCGGGAGGACAGTAAGATGCGCCGTTGAGAAAATTCTGCTCTTGTAGGAAAGGAAAGAAAGGTACTTACAAGACGAAAGATTGATCAGAATTTGGTAATTAAGTTCGAAGAGTGATTCAAAAGACTGATTATGAATCAGAGGTGTTGATAATGTTGAGATAGTGCCCAAAACAATGCGCGAATTGTTTCAAAGCACAATTTCTGCTGTGGGAGTCTGCGAGGTGGACGTGATTGGGGAACGAGGGGTCTAAATTGGATTGTAAGCTTTACGTAAAAACCAAGAGGTGTGAATTGACCTTGTAGAGATTGATTGCAGAGTATGGGAATTTGCAGTAATGTAATAGGTAACGTTGGATTGGTAGTAACAAACGAGATAGGTAGCAAAAGGTCTTCTGGCTTCGGTCAGGGTTGTAGTTATTGAAAATTAAAAACTTTGTGGGAAATGAGAACGAAGCTTTTAAAATAGAGAAGCCCTTGGAACCACTCATAACTTAATATTGTGTTCTTTTGAGGAATAAGCGAGCGTATCAGAGGGACGTTCGGACTAAAGGTCGCAGAAAATTGAATACCTATAATTTACCATGCAGCAAATAGCACGATCGCCGACATACCGATCATTGTCCAGGATACACATTGATTGCGGTGAATCTAATAAGTCGGGAAAAGGAGAAGCAGTCTGATGGTGAACACGATCAACCCGCACGAGGCTTATGGCTCGTGGATGCTTGCTGGAGACCTGGAAACTATGCAGAGAATGATCAAGCTGATGATTATTGTGTCTCTTGCTTGAGATGCGAGAGCCTGAAATGATGTTCCTTAATGGGTAAGTCTTTAAACTCCATCGAGCCTTTCGCAGATTCCCTATTACTGTGGTCTGACATGGCGACGTTGATACTGACCCCAAGCATTGTAGATGAACCTTCGCGAGCGAATTCCTAGACCTCCAAGCAGACGCGGGTATACAAAGGTTCTTCAAAGAGGGCACAAGTCTCCCGACCTACCCACGCAAACCCTCAAGGCATACAAGCAGATAGCGAAATCTCGAAACCTCGGCTCCAAGACCTCGGCCCCCAAAACCTCGGTCCCAAAACCTCGGCCTCAAAACCCCGAACTCAAGAACTCCTGGAGATCCGCCCCTCCAAGTGAGCGCGGCTTTATTCTATCAACCGCGTGACTGAAAGATTGAGCTATTTAAGTAAGAATGAATCTTAGACATGGTTCTGATCATGGTGTATACCAAACTCGTTCTAATGTATCCATCTAGCTACTTTCCCGGCACAGAAACGATAGCCCAATACGAATACGTGCCAAACGATCAAGAGATTCCTCGCTCTCGTGTCAAGACTACGATAATAGCATTTTTCGCACAGCTTCCCCAATGTCAATAATATGAACAACATGAACAACATTTACACACGAATTCCGGCACATTTCCGAACCTTTGGGGCACTGCAAGCAACTATTGGTTCCGCAGAGACCGCCAGAGAGTTTTTGCCCAAAGCCATTGATGTGTTCCAGTCCAACCTATTATCAAGCTATATCTTCCAAATCTTCACAAGAGTTGGACTTGGCTTCAAAGTTCTAACGCCAGAAAATGATACCATACCCCTCCGGCGAAGGTAAAAGCGACCGGAATTGAGTACCGTGCACACCACCAAAATAATATGTAGTTTTGGGTACTTAATTTCGATCGCTTTTATCTTCGCCGGAGAGCATACTCTATATCTGCGGGGTACTCTTCAAAAAAACATCCAATAATCCTAATACGGACTGAATGTGTAGTCTGTTTAAGTCAAGCAGTGACCACCCGTTATTGACGACAGACCCTGGTGCAGAGTGACGAGTTTGAAGTCGAAACACCATATATGCCCATATCGAATAGCGCCATGAGAAGAAAAGGCACCAAAATTGAGAAGTCATCTGAACCCCGTTATACACCCATTGCGCATGGACAACTCGCCGGACGGATCATATCCTCCACCTACAACTAAGGGCAAGCCTTTCAACCCATTGATCCTCTAGTCAATAACCTCAGCTTGAGGTACAAACTGCGCAACAATGGGGCTGTCGCCAAACATCGACATGATCCAGTGTGTGTCATTGACCTTGAATGATATACGAAATAATAAAAGAGAAAGACGTACGATCTAGTGGAGTCACTCAACCCATCGATTGGTAACTATACCTCCCGTTTGAGCATTCGCCTTGATTGACCGAAATCACACAAATATGTTTTCCGAGCACTCAGACCAAATTGAGATACTCGAACGTTGAAATTTCAGCAAGTTTCAAATACCAGACTCCTAGGCCTGCATACATATAAAGGACCATCTTGTGGCTGTCAATATCTGTTTGTTCCTGGCTTGGATGCATGGTCTCAAGCACTGTATGACAGCAAGATCACTTGTATATCACCACAAATTTAATGTGCAACCAGTCTTGTATTGAAGAATGGTTTTGGTAGTCATTCTAGAGTATTTACTTTGATTTATTACTTTTACAGAAATATTTGGAAGTGTTGTTTAAGCTCGGAAGACGGCTTTTCATCGGAAGTGGTGTGAAGTGATGGCTCGAGCGTCTTTTTGTCTTTCTTCTCACCAACCACACCAATTATTTACCTGAAGAACAAGTCTTTCAGAGCAAAAGGTGCAACAGGTACTTAAGAATAGTAATCTGGAAATGGTAGTTGTTCAAAGCAAGCTCACAGGCTTTCTTGACAAGGAGATTTTTACCCAACAAGAAAGCTTCAGGATTCCAGAGTGACTGGCAATTACCACCAGTACAAGATGGAAAGGAGAATACGAAGGTCTTAGTCACATAAAGATGATTAAATGATGAATGAGTTGTGGCCAAACGTATCCAATTATATAGAGAAGAGGATTGAGATGTTTGGTACAAGAGAAAGAAGATGTTGATGAGTGTGTTGAAAGATAATTGCTTGTGTTTGAGCTTTCATGTCTTGTCTTATAGTTTTGGCATAGTTTCAGTATTTTCCGTGTTCTTTCTAGTCTTTACAGCCCATCTTGTATCAGGAGAGAAGGGACTGTATTGCTATCATGAATCACAATAAGACATTTCTATTCTCCTCACATACAAACACTGCTTAAGCAATGAAACACCTCCGTATGACCTATATGCGCATTTTGGTATTTGCTGTCGGATGAACCTCGGATAAGCCTGATAGATACCCTCAAATTTCATCATCTTCTGGTATCAAACATTACATTTGCCTTCCCCCCGTTATATTACATTAAACGTCACCCCCTCGAACATTCCAACAATGGCCTGGCCATATCCTTGAGATAACTATTTCATGTAGCTCATGGAAGTTACAAGAAAAGAATTCACATTCAGACCAAATTTCTGATACACAACAATCACAGGGTGGCGGACACAAATCCCGAACCTCTAGCAATATTTCCTCTGCAAAACGCACATGTATCGATAAACTAGACGGAAGAGCAATACCAAGGAGTGCAGGTTACCTATTCGCGTTAAAGGATAGGAAATATGGCTGCCAGCACTGATGCTACCCCTATAGAAGTGGTGGATTGTATACAGGTGGATGGAGCAGAACATAAGATAGTCGATATAGGAACTGGCGGAGATGTCGTCCTCGAAGTTCGGTTTGAAAATACGAAAGCTTGCACAAAGTTGATACCCAACGAGACGATTCAGAAACTACGCATCTCAAAAACGCCGTTTCCTTCAGCACGAGTATTCTACCGTGTCCGCCTTGACACTCTGAAGAAACACTCCAAATATTTCGAACATCTTCTTGGGTCGGATACTTTTGGAGAAGGTCGGGCTATATCCTCCCGGTTTGCAGAGTTGTCACTTCTGGACAAAGACCCGTCAAAGCTACCGGCAGAAAAACTCCCTAGGATACAAATAACAGATGAGGATGATGCAACGAGGACCATTGGAAGGGAGACCGTTTTCCAGGACATGCTTAAGATTATTCATGGCATAGCACATTCTAGCAAGTCTATTACTCTTCTCTACATTGCCATTTTGGTGGTTATGGCAGATAGATATGACTGCATGGCCATGATCGCGCGATACATTACAGGAAAATTCTCAAACTTCCGATACCCACCAACCCTTGATAAAACCACGGAAGAAGTTCTGCGGCAGAAGATATTGATATTCTACCATACGAATCAAGCAATACGCCTGTCCACAGCTACGAAGGAGCTCATACTCCGCGGTTCATCTCGTTGGTCAATATATGAAGAGGCGGATTCTGACTTTGTATCGGCTTGGTGGGATCTGCCAGAAGGTCTGGAAGGTAAATGATACGTCACAATCTATTAATTAAAACACAGCTAACCATTTGCAGCTGAGCTGTCATATCGTCGATCGCGAATAATTCTGACGATATCTTCCCTCCAAACATATTTCCTTTCTCTGTACACATCTCGAACACGACAATGTAAATTGGGCTATGATTCGTCAGCAGCCTGCGATTCCTTCCAGCTCGGTGAAATGGTCAAGTTTCTCACGAGAAAAAACCTTCTCTCGCTCATTCCATTTCAAGCAGTGTCCCCGGATGACCCGGAATTTATCTGGTCCGAAGCATATACTGGTGATATTGAGCAGCTTGTTGCATTATTACGGGAATGTCCAAGCTATCAAATTGATAAGAATCATAGCCATTGTGGTTTACGTAGTAAACTACTTCCTGCCCTAAGTTACATCAAAGATTGCGTTGACGGTGGTATCGGCATTAAACTCCAACTCTGGAAAACAGAAAGGTCAAACCAAACCTGGATTCCTAGCCCGTCGACAAACATTGGCAACAAGAAGGCATTTGTTGTAGGAGGCAAAGCAGTAGGAGACGAAATGCAAGAAAAGGTTTTCGATTTCAAAAGCTTGAATAGAGAGGATCTCACGTCTGGCGGAAGAGCACTTGGTATAGACAAAGCAGCGAAGAAATTGTTTCTGGCTGACAAGTGGGATTGGATAAGGGAGGTAGAAACGGAAAAAGAAAAAGAGAGGATGTCAAAGTCTTCGTTTTTCAGATTCTGAAGATCTAAACGTAATTACTACTAATACCCATAAAAGAAAGTTTCAGTTCGGTATAATATATATTCTGCGTATTCCGAATTTTCCGTTGGTGATTCTAGTGGGCTGCGAGCCTAGAAAATTATCAGTCAGAAGGGAGATATCAAATGAGCTATATCGCCGAAATGGAGACCTGTGGAGGCAATGCCGATATCTGGGTAGATCCCCTCAAATAGCCTAAAATAATTTAAATTCCTAGTGCAGAAATCTACGTTGAAAACCCTCTTTCGAAACACCCTTCTAGTTTCACTAAAAGGCTTGGCAGCAGCGTATTGATCAATTAAAAAGGAGAACGTTGAAAAGTTCTAGCCATGAAGAATAGATTAATTAAGCAATACTCCACGTGGACGAAAAACACGGCACACCAAACCACCAAAAACTGGGAAATTATTGAAAATACTGATACTTGAATATAGTATTGAATCATCAATAACCCTTCGAATATTACAAAATCAAACCATATATTATATTTGATAATTCTCTACTACTTGTTTTCGGTTTTGTTTCGAAATATTCATAGGTTGATTTAAAAGATAATTTTGAAAAGTACCTTTTTGGTGTGCCGCTTGTTTTGTCCAGCTGGAGGCAATGCTAATATCACGAGAAACAAGCTTTTTGACACATATACTACTTGAAGGATCTTTACCGAAGCTCCCTTCACTTCCCAAAGGATCTTTCACCGCTGCCTCGTTTCCCTTTTGTAGCTTATGAAATTGTTCGGTACGCTCCAGAATAACAGGTCTCATCGTGATAGCTATATGCGGCAATGGATTAATTTGAGGGGTTTCTCCACGTGGGGATTATGGTTTGAATTAAATAAGCAAACTATAGGTAATTGTAGGTATGACTCCCTACTATAGCTTTTATTCGAAAGTGTTTGAGCTATAGTGGGCGAATATAGATTTACAAGCAAATATTGTTTTATTTCAACTCTTAAAATTGAGCTTTTTTTATATGTATAATCTTCAAAATTGAAGATATATAAAAAGTAAATATATATAAAAAAGAGTTTAAATTTTATATTTTTTGATATATTTAAGGCATTTCAGGTAACAATTTTCAAAATAATTATTTCAAATCTGTATAAATTCTATATTTCTATTAATATATTTATAAGAATTAGAACGAATATTAAATTGATTTTAAATTTTGATTTTATTAAATCAGAATTTCAAAATTATATTATAGCTTTCTAAAAGTTGGGAATAGCTTCAACTTCAAGAATTGAAGTATAAAATAATGTGTACTTGTAAATCTATATTCGCCTATTATAACTCGAGCGCTTTCGAATAAAAAGCTATAGTGGGGAGTCATACTCACAATCATACAATAGTGGTAAATCAAAAGATTCCTATGTTTTTCCATGGACAGGTAGACACTTGCAAGGTATAGCAAACAAACATACCAGAATTGATACAGAAAGTTTCGTATATAAACGTTCGGATATTAAGTGCGAAACGTCCTCCACTTCTAACCCTTTAGCGATAAAATGCCCACTACGATTCGACAATCATCTCCAGCTGCCTTGTTTAAACAAAACACATAAGATCACAAATTAACGACCTTCGTAACAATAATTTATTGAATCGCGTCAAATTCACACATGGTTCATCACATGGTTCATCCATTTACAGAGTTTGAGCGAAACGCTGAGTCCTGAAAAAGAAAAGTAGCATGAAATTAAGTACAGAGAGGGCCCGGAGCGTTGGCTACCGTGATAAAAGTAGTCAAGCCTACGATAAACAAGAGTGGGAATGACGTTCCTTAATCGATGAATTGGAGCATCGCGAGATCTCACCTAACTTACTTTCGCAATAAATACTTCCTCCTCCTGACAAAGGTTGCTTTATTTCTTCCTCTTCCCTATCACTCTCACTAAAGTCATTCATTCATTAATTTTTGCAGTCGCCCTCTTTTTCAATTATACGCTATGCGTTTCACAAACTTTGTTTTGGCCGCTGGCCTCACAGCATCCGCATTCGCAGCTCCGGTAGCTGTTGGAGATGACGATGATAGCTGTGTTACCGATTACGATGAGACCCCTTCCGTTCCCGTTGTAGCACAACCCAATCTTCCTTCTTCCTCTGCCCCTGGCATACAGACTCCTGGCGCTGCTGTTAATGCTTCATCAACCGGTGGCTCTTCCCCGGCCGTTGTTAACACTAGCACTGTATCATCATCCAGCGGCACTACTGCTGGAAAGTTGCAATGGGTCGGAGCCAGTGTGTCTGGAGCCGAGTTTGGACAAACCAACCTCCCAGGTGTTGTGGGGACCGATTACACCTTCCCAAACACTACCGCCATTCAAACTTTGATTGATGGTGGCATGAACATTTTCCGTATTCCGTTCCTTTTGGAGCGTATGGCGCAAAGCAGCCTCACTGCCGACCTCGATGCCACTTACCTTGCTAGCTACAAGAAGGTTATCGATTACATTACCGCCGCTGGTGCAAGCGCCGTCATGGAAGCTCACAACTTTGGACGTTATAACTCAGCCATTATCACTTCCACCTCGGACTTTGGTAGCTTCTGGTCCAAGCTCGCTACCGAGTTTGCCGACAACAGCAAAGTCATCTTTGACTGCAACAACGAGTTCCACGATGAACCTACCAATACCATCTATGCCGAGCTTAACCAAGCTTGTGTTACTGCTATCCGTGGCGCTGGCGCAACGTCCCAATACATCTTCGTTGAGGGTAAGTCAACCTTCAAACTTCTCTTGATATCTGGAAACTCGAAGACTAACATTTGAATTAGGAACTTCTTACACCGGTGCCTGGACCTGGGTTTCATCTGGAAACTCTGTTTCCATGTTGAAAATCACCGATCCCGAAGACAAGCTCGTCTACGAATTCCACCAATACCTCGACTCTGATGGATCCGGAACCTCAGCCACCTGTGTTAGCAGCACCATTGGTGCTGAGCGTATCGTCGAGGCTACCAAATGGCTCAAGACCAACAAACTCAAGGGTATCATTGGAGAATTCGCCGGTGGTGTTAACGCTGACTGTGAGTCTGCTGTCTCTGGCATGTTGAAGGCTTTGGCGGCCGATAACGAGTACTGGTTGGGTGCTCTTTGGTGGGGTGCCGGTCCTTGGTGGGGTGATTACATCTTCGCCTTCGAGCCTCCTACCGGTGCTGCTTACCGTCAATACTTCGACACTCTTGTCAGCTACGCTGCATAAGCGTATGTAGGTAACATGTATTAGCGGTGGTTGAGAAGAAGTGGTATGCCTTAGGAACTGGTTTCTGATTCGTCTTGTATATATGTATTAGCATGGGCCCTTGTAGAGGTATTTGCTTAAAAAGGGGGTGTTTACTGGAAGACAAAAGAGGGCGGAAGTAAATTTCAATCCGCTTTCAACATCGAATATCTTGATCCGACATTGTGATTTCTGTTGTAACATGACTAAACTAGAACCAGAGAACGTTTGCTTGGAGCTTGCAATCCCATGTGGCATGGTGGCCTGATAAAAGCACAAGTATCATCCTTGAGAAACGAAAAATATGTCATTGACCTCCCACAAACAATTGCGTTTGCCATTCTACGCCTCATGTGGTGTATTCATATGATGTTCGATTTGATCTTGAGGCTAAAAATCGAACATCTTACATCCGATTCAATAACTCATCCTTCTCCGCCCCAAAGACGTGATTTTTAGTGCTTCATCAATTTGGCTATTTTCCTGTCGTTATTCTGAAAGTTCATAAAGTTGAGGCTAGAACCACGTGTTTTCATACAGAAATATCATATTTCCAGCCATTTACCTACAATTCAATAAACTTTACTAACAGAGGGGATCATTTTTCTGGTTAGAAGAGCTTGCAGCATTTGAAGATATATTCGTAGAATTGAGGGTGGGTGACCTGTTGATTTATTCTAAGGGAACGTCTGAAATGGTAGTGGAACGTCAAGGCGCTTACCCAATCAAGCAATTATTGATATTACAACATCACTTTGATTGATACCCCTGTCAGATAGGCTTTGAATTACTAAACTACAAGGTATTTGAGAGCTTGATTTCGATAATATAACCAATCAATTATAATTCACAAAAATTATTAATAGCTAAGCTTATCAAAAGCCCTGATTAGAACTCGGATATAATATCCAAAGCTTAAAGAATTATTATTAATTATAATTAGTTAATTAATTAAAAATATATACTACTATAATATTCTATTAATCATAGATTATATATACACCCAATAGAATTGAATTATATAAACCACTATAGTATTTATAATAAGCCTCGATAACGTTGCTTATATAATATAGCAAAAAAAAGCTAAGTGCCTATATAGATAATAGCCGTAGCTTAGATTGAGTGGATATCAAGTGGAGGAGAGCCTTGGCGTTCCGCTGCCATTTCAGACGCTCCCCTACCCATCGTATTTATCCTTCCAACAAAAAGTTAATTCGATCTAAAAATAAGTCACGTTCTAGAGTCACCCCTCTTGTCGCTACAACTCTATTTCCTACACAAGATTCTATTCTAATCTTGAGATTCTGATTCTGAGGATGGTATTATCAATTTCGTGGACTTGTTATTCTATTTCAATCTGATAATTAAAAGTAAGGGATTGAATCTTCCAAAGCTTTTTACTGCTGGACTAATAATTGCCGGCTCTTATAAACAGCCGACTAGTTCCTAGACCAGACTATTGAACCCAAAAAATCTTGTGTCGGCAGTAGAGAATTTTGGTAACATCGCACTTTCCAAACACTGTTGAACAAATTCTAGGAAACCACAAACGATAGATTTATTAATAGAGGTTTGGGAGGTTATTCTCGCCAGCACTTGCATCACTCTATCTGTCACTAATCATGAAGATGTTCAATTACATAGATTTGAGAATGGGATCTGCTATATCACACGCACTACAGCCCGTTTGTTCAACATCGTGTCTGTGCGATTTCCATCACAGGATGGATATATGCTTTATCCACGATCATTACAGCTATCGCAGAGCTACTAAAAATACTATTGGGCTAAGTAGTAGATTACTACTGGATTTAAGTGTTATGGCTCGTTCGAATTAATGGGAAGCCCCAATTCCCATGGCCACATTCGATGTCTCTCTCGTCCCAGTGGACGAAATGACTTGCATAGCAAGGAAATCTTATAGTCAATATCCGAATCCAACAATCAAATAGGATTGATGTTCTAGATCAGATTAGATAGTCAAACATATTTAATATTTCAAAGTCTGTTCAGATATTTTCAAAATATGTTTGGAAATTCTTTTTGGTGTGTGGTTTATTTTATCTACATAGAGCTGGTTCAAAAGCCCGCTCATATTTCTCTGTTTTCTTTACTGCTTCTTGCTGAGCGATTTCAAATAACTGGTTTATGATTTACCGTAATACAAGAGACAAAGTAAAAGGAGTCCGCTTCTATTGTTGATGCTCCCTCGGTTTATTTGGACATATTAATCCGTACAATCTGTATTCTCTTATGTTGTTCAAGTGAAACTTTCTACATCATACCGATGCGTATACACTGATGAGTTGACTGCCTCAGTGTATCCAATCCAGGTGCTGGGGAGTTTTAGCCAAGTAATACTGCATATTCGGTTTCTGGCTAATGTTCTTGGTGGTGAATGACTACTAGCTCATGAACCACACTTTCCACTAGTGCCGCAAGGCACTGCCATATGGTAAAGTTCAATGCCGTACATGATGCAACCCTTTCAAAGTGTTACGGTTGGCTGATTGATCTTTTAATTTTCTGTCCGCTTCTATGCGGGGAGTCGGTACTGTGCGGTCCGATTTTAACCATCTTAGCGTCTTCCCTAATAGATCAATATGACCTCAAATTCTAGCTGACTACATCATTCTTACAACTTGATCATAAATCTCATCTGGTAACAATATCAGTCAGCAATGTTTTTCTACAAGAAACACTTTTATACCTACTATTACCTCTCATGATCTGCGGACTCTTCGCACTTTTCTACGAAATACCCAAAACCAAACAAGACAAATTCTTCTTCAATGCACAATGTTGAACACTATGTCTGGCGGATTCATTGTACAAGAGAACCGCAAAACCCTTCAAGCTCATCGTGGGTCAATACAATTGACAAAATTCGCTCCCCAGGAGGAAAATGCTGCTTGGGAGATTGCAGCAATCCCCACCCATCCATGGCTCAAATTCAATGGCAATGATAGCACGCTAGAAATTGGACTCGATTTCACTGGTTCGACTTCCCCATTCCGACAGATGAAGCTCACCAAATCTCTGATTGAGATTCTTCCGAAGTACTCGAACCGTGTGACCAATACCTCTATCGGTATTGCTTTTGAGATCCCACACATGGATGTTATCAACAACAACACCAAAGCTGCTCGCCATTGGGTCATGGCTAATGCTGTATATCAGCTTAATGAGTTCCGTCAGCTGGATTCAGTTCGAATCACAATATCTGTACACAGAATCTACTGGGAACAATTGAAGCCTCTCAGCGCAATCTATGGATTGGACCATACCCACTTGGCTTTCGGCATTATCGAGAATGGTGCGGAGAGCAGACCAATTGAGATTGGTTCTAGTATTGATTGTCAATTGAGATCCCGTTTCAAGGACGAGATGTACTGGTGAGAGAGATCGGGGTTTGGAAGGAACGTGAGCGATGGATCACGGATATTTCGGGGTAGAGGGGTGACGCACCCGTGGCTTACCATCACCCTTTATGATAATCTTCGCTGGCTAGGTGATATTGAGGGGTTAGGTGGCTGCGATTATTTCTATTACGATATATAATTTCTGTGGCTGGGCCACGGATTTCATCTTATATGATTACAATCATTGTTAATAATACGGCTAGTAGCCACTACACAAGATAACAATTGGAAGACCCTAAATCCCCTGTTTTTCGTCATTTTCTGATCTCTTGTGTTATATTTGATTCGGTTGGTCTATTCTATATCTAATGAGTCAACTGCAAATCCGTAAAACCATATTTATATAATTAATCCGTTCAAATTTTCAGAGTAGATCGTGCATATGGTTCATACTAGGCGTTAAGCTAGTGCTCCAAATTATACTTCAACTACTACATGAGATATAAAAGATATAGAGTTATTTCCAAGGAATCTGAATTTTGCTCGAGGTATCACAGCTTGTTATGGTAATATCGAAAACATTATGATGGATCTAAGCAATATGAGAACAAACGGAGTAGGCCTGTTCCATGTGAAGAGAAACCACTAGCTGCAAAATACTGATTATTTACATACATACGTATGCATACTTCATTTACCCCTCTCGATAACCGCGCAATGTGCAAAAGTCATGATTTGTATATACATACATATTGATTTCCCAAATCACGATATTAAATATATAACGCTGTATTTAATAGCTATGCTTATTTGCCATGGCACTTAACCGATTTCATTAGTACACTCAGTTCACGATTGAATCAAGTGCGGCAGCTGGGCAAGGTGTGTATAGTCATTTTGCTCTGGTGCCTGCTTGTAGGAATATGGATGTGTCCCAAGGAGTGGGTATTTTCTTGAATGTTGTATATTGCGTTACCAATACATTTGAATAGATGTTCGATAAAGAATAATCCAAACTATCTCTAGAAGTTCACAAAACTACAACTACATACATCTACCCGCACTTTTGAAGTAATTCCTCACACATCTAAATCCATCAAAATGCCCAATATCAAGGGACCCAAATCCAACGCAAACTGTCGCAACCGAGCCACCCGTCGCACCGATCGACTTTCGCATTCCTCCTCACACTATAATCAATTATATTGCAAGCACTGCAGCTCTATGCATCGATCTCGATTTCCGCACCCCGAGATCCTCGATCGAAGAGAGAGAGATTTTCGATAACCTCCTCGAAACTATTCCCAAATATACCAACGAGACGAATATCATCCATCTAAAAATGATATTCGGCTCTCCGTGCATAAAGATGTCGAGAATACCAATCGTCATGACATTCTTGCTCGTATCGTCGAGATTTTGAATGCTTTTCCACATGTCAAGGATGTTACATTCTCGCTTGATCTTGATCGCTTTAATTGGAAACAGGTTGGCGTCTTGTCTGCGATATATGGGCTTGAGTTTTTGGATTGGAGGTTTGATGTTAAGGTGAAAAATCGTGAGGTTCAACATGTTCTGGTTGATTCGCGGATGGATCGCCGACTCCGGGCTGCGGAGGAGAGATTGCTGAAGCGGGATTTGTAGAGTGGATGGGGAAGGACTGTACAGGAGGTAGAGATAAATAGGGATTGGAGATATAGGTTAATGGTGGAGTGTTATTCATTTGGATATGAGAGGTGAGAGGGGATATACTGCTAGGCATAGTAAATACTTACCCGGGAAGTAGGAATTGTTTAGTTTGCCTAAAAGTATATGGAAGCTGGGTTGATAGTTGTTTCCATGGATTTTATGATGAAGCACCACTATTGACTACACGGAAGGCATGTATTTGGGACGTGAAATTAGACAGGAATGGTCATCTTGAGCGATGATAGCTCGGGCAGCCTCGGGGCATAAGGGATACCGATCAACAAGATTAGAGAGGCCTGTTTTTCAGTAGTAGCAGTACACGAGGCACAGGAATCCAATCAACTCTTTACCAGTAAATATGCTACTTTTTTCTTTTGTACGATGCCTGATGAAACTAGAAAGTTCGGTAATTTTTAATATCTACTTTGCCATATCATTGTGACTATTCTAATGATTCATTTCCTTTTATACTTATCGATTAAAATATTCGTGGACGAAGGGCTTAGTGGCTTACATATGAACATAAAGAATGTCATCATACAGAGGAATCTTTTGTTGGGTGTGAATCAATTGAGGAGATGAGGGATAAATAGTTCTACTTCTACTCACCCAATCAAGCCAACATTAAACTCACATCTTCAGTCAAGAGCTGGCACCAGAATCTCACCCCCCCCGTCCTCAACGCCTGTCGTCATCTACACAATCGATCTACATTGTAACCACCAAATCAACATGTCGCACCCCCTTTCTACCAAAACCTCGAGTATCGCCTGCGGCGCTCGAATCCGCCGCACCTCTACCATACCAAAACACCCCGAACTCCAGTACGGAGCAGGAAATCTCTCCCTATCAATCTATCTCAACTTCACCAACCAACCCCCACTCTCACCCATGCAACTCAAAAACTCCACAGAAGCCCTCCTATCCATCCTCCCCCAATACGCACCCTACAACCACATCATTTATCTCAGTCTCAGTTTCCGGGAGCCCCATACGGAAGTCCGGAGCCGCGTCAACCCCGCGCGTCGGGCGTTACTTGCGCGTGTCGTGGCGGAGATTAATAGATTCCCGGATTTGGACGTGCTGAAGTTTGTTCTGGCGGTTACGAGATATGAGTGGGAACAGATTGAATGTGCGAGTGCGATATTTGGGTTGGTGTTTGAGGGGTGGAGTTTGGATTATAAGGAGGATGGAAAGGAGATTGTATCTTTTAGACAGGAATCTGAGTTTTGTGGGAAATTGAAGGAGAGGTTTGAGGAGCTTGGTGGTGGTTTTGATGGTTAGGATTCGGCTGGAAGGAATGGAGAATGGTGGATGATGGATTGGTCATTTAAATGGATGGTGGTAATCTGTGAATATTGGTCATGTAGATAGATATGAATACCGTTGAACTCGAAAATTATTACTGTAAATGTTCCAAGAAGGGCATGGAATGGAAGAAAATATCATGGAGAAGCATGAAATATTGCACTGAGTATCATACATCAACAAAGGCAACGGCTCTGTTTGTGAATTCTTGAAAAACGGAGAATAGTCTAGAGCCGAAATTTTGTAGTATTTCAAACCCGAAGTCATGCATGGACCATAACCACATCAGAACAATTGCAAAAAACGTCGCAGAACCACTGACATTTTATTTGAAGCGGCAGTGAATCACAGCAGAATCTTGAGGATTCTGTGTCAGTTATGAAAAAATTCGTATATTCTACTAGTCTTTGCGAATTATCACATCACAACATGAGTAATGATATCCTTATATTATCCAAGCTGTCTCCTGTATCCTCTTTCAATCTCCTAACTACATGGAATACCAGAGCAAAGAGACATGTCCATGAGATCACATTCCTCCAGCTAGTATCCATTTCCATCCCCCGAGTTCTAATCCGAGTCCGTATCCCATATATCATAACCTTCCTCATCGCTATCAGTTTGATTCCCTTCAGAACAATGGTTATCGATCAGATCTGCGAACCAATCCGAATCCACATCCACTCTATCTTGACAATCCCCTCCAACATAATACTCGAACATAGTCTGCCACCTAAGATGACGAAACTCGGTAGCACAAGAAATCTGTGCAAGATCGTATTCGTATAACCAGAATATAACTTCGCATCCATGTAAGTCGAATCGGGCGTTGAGAATGTCGATTATATCGGAGAGATCTTGCTCGACTCTTTCCAATCCAGAAGTATCGTGATTCGGTTCGGGGAAGCAGATGTTGAATATAATTTCTCGGGCAATAGATGCATACTCGTAGATATAGTATTTGACATCGGAATCTTCGTAGTCGTAGTTGATTGCTAAAGTCCCATCACGATAGTAAGAGAGTTCAGAGTGCCAACGAATTCCTGTAGCCATTTGGGCGTTGTTGGATCGAATCGTTTTACTTGATTTTTCTGGTGGTATTGCTAAGAAAGTGTACTATTGTTGTTAAGATCTGAGTTGACAATATGGTAATGTTAATGGGAGTTAACTGGTGTTATATATCATAAAATCTGCAACTTTGATTTCCTGTGTCAGACTATAGAAACATCAAGACTATTGGAGATGCTAATGAGACTGTGGTAGAATCAGCTCTTGAAGTAATATATCGTTGTACCTAAAACCCTACAAATAGCACATATCGAACAGTGCGGAAACATTTGGCTGGAGGTTTTACTTGACATATAGATGTCTCAAATAAGTCTCGAAATTTGAGTCACTTCATCGCTATGAAACTTCATCTTACAATGGCACTTGTGCCTCTGAGAAGATATTCGCCCCACCATGAAACAAAAACAAGTATAAGCAAAAAACTCGTAGAGGTTAGATAACATGACTCGAAGGCAAATATAGGGAGGGTAATTTGAAAATAATTCGCTGCAATTGAGATTTGAGGGTAATGCACTCGCAAGCATGATTTGTTTGACTAAAAACTATCCAATCTCTAATCCTCAACAAGACATTATGAATTAACATTCCCAGAAAAGTCCTTCATATATTGCCAGGGAAGTCATGGTAAAAGATTCCACGTCAATAAAACATTCCGTTGTTATTGAGGTTTTCGAGTCGAGTGTAAAATTGTGAACCAGGACTGATAAAAACGTAATTTCCGTATCTCCCACATTTATATTTAATGCTCCACTGGCAGCGACCAGGGAGATCAAAAAACGGAGCAGCACAAGCAAGTTGGTCGAAGTTTTCGTTTTCGAGACTCGATATAATTTCTACGGTCCTCAGCCGAAGGAACTTCTCTCTAAGAACCCGAACAACATCTGCAATGCGCTGCAGGTTCTCAGCCTGATTGATGGGACCATAATCAACGGTATGTGCAACTCCGAAAGTTGGAATATTGTAGCGAAGACTAGTTTGTGCTTCAGGAAATTTGATTTTGAAGATAAGCTTGGTGGTGAGGGCGGCATATAGAATTAATATACATTCCAAGGTCTCCCCCTCACTTTTAGTGAGACCCAGACTATGATCGTAGTTGATTGTTAAGATGTTGTTATTGCGGCTGTAGCTGAGCTCGCGGTGGCGTGGAATGTTGCTCACAGTAGCCATTTTTGGCTGTGTTTTGACAGATGATGAAAGTCGTATCTGTATGTATTGGGCGTGATTGTGATGCTATGTTAGTACCTCGGGGGGATTGTAGGTATTAAGTATTTGACAATGCGGCAAGCTTTCTAGGCCCGCAAAGGAAAGAACAATGACAAGAATGAAACACTGGAGTATGCTTTCGAATCATGAAAACCAATTCATTGTTAATTTAACACAGGGGTAGACCACGAGTCGAAGGTTTAGAGATCTTTCGAGAATACCCTGCCAAAGAAGAGACCTGTAGTTGGAATGTCTTAGGCGTCAATAAAGGGCATCCATCCAACATGAAGCAAATTAGTGCTCATCACAAGGCTGCCGTTGTTTCTCATAAATTCTTATTGACAAAGCTGTTCAAAGGTAACACTTTATTCCATGTAGAACAATGCAAGAAATCATCCTTGACTTCCAGGGAAAGTGCTGGTGACAGCTGATACAGTTAGCTAACATGTATTTCGAGGCATTGCGATGGTTTGATGTAAGTAACAACCTTTGGGAGCTCTGATCACTCACTGTTTACAAGTATCTCAAATGATCACATTACTCGTGTACTGGACACTACTTCCTAACTCCTAGTCCGAATCCGAGTACGCTCATCTTTCCCCACCCTCATTGCTGTAATCGGGATAATAGTTGCTGTGATTGCCCTACCATAAATGCTTTCGAGTTCTTCAACTAGTGCGAATTTGTGTCAATTGTATCTTGCCGCTCGCCCTCGCTGAGGTAGATAAATTGGAAACCGCTGAGGAGAAGTCTCCGAAATGCAAGAGCACTTGAAAGTTGATTCACATTGAGTTCATTTGAAAAATATTACTTCGAATTGGGAACGTTTGTGAATTCGTTGTTGGTGACGTTGACAGTTTCTTCAATTTCCTCTGTGGATTTCACAAAGAGCAGGGTCTTTGCAGTCTGGGTGTGGAAATGTAATGTTGAAGTTAACCTCGAACATTCGAGGCATATGTTGAAATGTAACACGCAGCCTTGGAATCTTCATAGTAGAAGCTAATTCGTGAGTGTACCATTGTCATCATACTCAAGTTCTGGTCAGCTCATTGTGTTCTAGGTTCTTTGGATGGTTGTTGAAAGGGTGCAAGTTAAAGTTCGAGGATGAATTCTATTGCTGTGAAAGTTCAAAGGGTATTATAAAGTGATATATATCTCTGTGTGTTGAATCAACGGAATCACCAAGACCACTGGAGTGCTGTGCTGAAAGACCGAGGTTTAAGATGTTAGATGTTTTGAGAAATTATCTGCAAGTATTTGCACCGCAAAAGATCGTTGCTAGAATATTGTAAAAACACCTGGACAATTGAAGTATTTCTTTGAAAGATCAATCAAGAGTTCTATGTCTTGGCCTTGTTAGACTACTTATATGAACATGCTCTGTTGAAGGATTGGGAATCTGATTCCAATTATGGAGTTTGTGTAACTACATTCCATTCCGACCTACCACTAGATGCAAGAGAATTCAAGCAAGATACTACACGTTTTTCGAATCCAAAGCTATGAATCATACGTGAATTTGTATAGAAAGTTCCCGCAACGTCGAACCGGGAGACGAGGTACTGGAAAATTGAGTTGATTCAACCAGAAGAATCTGTTAGGATTTCAGTTCTCGACATACTATAATAGCTTTGTTTTTGCCATAATGCTTTGTGAACTGATTCGTTAATTGGTGTTTTAAGAGATTTGAAACACCATCTCCTCTTCCCAGTCGCAACTTAGGCTGCTCCGGTAATCAGTACGAAACCCTTCGATTGACTTGTGGTATCCTTGATTTTGGAAAGTTGCAAGTGGAAGAGACTTGGCGATTAGAAACATACCACAATGCCACAACGTAGGGGTATTGCTCATATCCAGGAGCATGAGGACCTGTTGATCTTGGGCGGAGACACCCTTGTCATAACCATCAACTACGAACGACCAGCTATAGAGGAAACTGAAAACAGTGGTTTCGAATCTCTGCTTGAGCACCTCCCAGGATTCTCAGGATACATAAAAAGAATACAGATCAAGATATTCTGTCGGGTTGCACATTACCCAGGAGCCGGTGGGTATGTAGACCGCCCGGATAATATAGACCACGGAGAGGATACTGACCATGCAACCCAGCTTTTGACAACGATGAGAGGCATCTTCAATGAGTTTAATATTGAAGAGCTAGACGTTGAGTTTCACTTGCCCTGGTATAACCATCGTCAAATTCATGCTGTGACTCCACTTTATGACCTGAGATTCACGGAATGGACGCTACATTACATCTCTGAAGTGAGTAACAAATGTCGATTCATAGAAATCAAGCAAAACGACAATAACATTTTTGGACATGACTGGTTGTACTTTGGCGAGGATAATACTTTGACTATTACACTCAATACTCATCCGAGTCCTGGCGCCATCGAAAGAGAGAGAAGGTTCCTCAGATTGCTCCCACTGTTTGTAAAATATGCAGAGCATATCGACATCCATATTCTACCACCAAAACTTCGGGAGCGAGTATTGGTAGATAATGGGTACATGGGATTCAAACGACTTACTAGAGACGTGGTTAAGATAATCGATGAATGCTATGGTATTGCTAGTGTCAAGATCTATGTCCCGAACCTTCGCTCTACGTATTGTTACTTCGGTCGTGCAGCTTGCTTTTACGACTTCAAATCCACCGAATGGAAGTTTTCAGAAATTCCGGACTCTCTTGAACGCAAAATCAAGAAACTCTATGACACAGGATTTTGCTGGATGAATAAGTGGGTAATTACTGAAGAATGCGTGCTATGATTTGTCGTGTTTGAGGTATTGCACTGGCAATCATGAGTGGTGTGGTGAGAATGAGCACCGATAGGAAGGTAGAGAGAGGCGGAGGTAGAGGTCAAGGTCGAAGAAGAGAAATGGAAATTGTGTTTTGCAAAGGGGTGTGCTTAATGGACATTTTAAACACACACCCTAATGCTTTCGGTTGGCTATCATATTACTAAAGCCACACCAGATGTAGACCTTGAACTTCACATGTCAAAAAATTGCCGCAATTGTGTGAAGGAGCAAAAGTGGTCATGGAAAGTAAAACAATACCGATTGCTAATCCAGTGAAGCATCTTTTGAGCACATGGAAAAGCTTGCTTACTCTTCCATTAAGGAGTGCGTGACCTTCAGTTAACAATGTATATCACAAAACCGTAAATTCTGGTTTCGGCCGAGAGTCCTGAGACCAACCTTGGAAAAGCATGTGAGCGCGAAATCGCTGTTAACGTCCATGATTGGTTGAATTCCTACCGAGGCATCCTCAATATAGCTCTATCGTCTCCAAGACCGACGTGCATTTTCCTTTCTTTCTCCCCATATAACACCTCTTTTTATTCCTATACTTCTCCCTTGATAAAATAGAATTTTAACCACATACCATATTAAACATATCATCAAAATGTCAGCTGGTAAGCATCCATCGCAAGCAAAGGAATGCAGACAAAGCTGACAATTATCATAGCACAAAAACGTCTTGGACAAGTTTCCGGCCATTTGGCTGGATCACAGAGCACTATTGCACCCACAGAGGGTGATAGTGGCCGCGCGAAGCTTTTGGAGAAGCATCCAGATGATGTAAGAATCGCTATTCCCTTTCAAAACAAGGCTCTTGTCCAATTGCTAACATTCCATTCCAGATCGTCGTAACAGCTTGTCTCCGAACCGCATTCACAAAGGGTGGCAAAGGTGGCTTCAAGGATACACCGGCAGCAGACCTGCTCGTTGGCGCATTCAAATCTCTCATTGAACGTTCGAAAATCGACCCTGGACTGGTAGAAGACATAGCTGTTGGTTCGGTGCTTCCTCCTGGGGGTGGCGCTACTGAATTTCGAGCCGCCGCTTTGGCTGCAGGATTTCCTGTATCTGCAGCTGTCAAGAGTTTGAACAGACAGTGTTCATCTGGATTACAAGCATGCGTAGATATCGCAAATGCAATCAAGTCCGGTATGATTGATGTCGGTATCGGTGCAGGTGTCGAAAGCATGAGTTTGCAATATGGGTATGGCCTGCTCCTTCGTCTTATTTTGTGCGTATTCAAAGCTAACAGTAAATCTAAAGACCTGGTGCAGTAACAGAATTCTCCGAACTCCTTGAATCTCACCCAGAATCCGCGAACTGCAAAGTGCCTATGGGCGTTCTCTCAGAGAAGATGGCCAAAGACAAGGGAATTCCCCGTTCCCTACAAGACTCATTTGCAGCTTCATCATACCAGAAGGCACTCAAGGCTCAACAAGAGGGACTTTTTGACGATGAAATTGCTCCTTTAACTGTCAAATGGGAGGACCCAAAAACTGGTGAAACAAAGGAGATCACTGTTGCCAAGGATGATGGTGTTCGACCAGGAATCACTGCTGAGAGCTTAGGCAAAATTAAGCCTGCTTTCGCAAAAGATGGTAGCATTCACGCTGGAAATGCTTCTCAGATTTCAGATGGGGCTGCCGCAGTTCTTTTGATGAAACGTTCCACAGCCGAGAAACTCGGGCAAACTATTCTCGGTAAATACGTTGCCGCATCTGTCGCAGGTGTAGCTCCTTTACTTATGGGCATTGGTCCTTGGGCCGCTATCCCAAAGGTCTTCGAGAAGACCGGTATCAACAAGGATGACGTAGATATCTTTGAGATCAATGAAGCATTTGCAAGTCAATGTGTTTGGTGCGCAAATGAGTTGGGACTCGACCAGAAGAAGATCAATCCAAAGGGTGGTGCGATCGCTTTCGGACACCCTCTCGGATGTACTGGAGCTAGACAGGTCAGCACATTATTGTATGAGTTGAGAAGGACGAAGCAGAAAGTTGGCGTGACTAGTATGTGTGTGGGTACTGGTATGGGTATGGCTGCTGTTTGGGTCGCTGAGTAGAGGCTTGCGGGGTACCTTTAGGATATTGGGTTAGGGCAAGTAACAGTCTTGTGGGAAGATCTATGGCGCATGGATGTATGAGTATGGTAGTGAGGTATTAATGCATAAACTGAAATTTATATAAAGTTGGGCTTAATCTAGACTAGTTTGAAGCCATGTCTCTGTGATCAGTCAAGAAGCTTGTATTGCTATATATCCCACAAAAGGTGGCTCTGAATCATTTAACAGCGCCTAGTTGGCTGCCACTGTCATCTCAGAAAATTTCCTGCTTATTTCCTTCTGTCTAAAGCTTTGCTTGGTTGAAGGCTTGGATTCCAACTGCCTCATTCCGTATCCGAGAAACTAGACAAACGTAATGAGAGGAAAAGATCCTTCATTTTTATCTGGAAATTTGCAGCGCTCCCGAGATCGGTGACAGGATGCCCATCTCGGGTAAAAAGGTTTGTATTTATAGATATATAATCAATCGGACTCTTCTGTGATAATTCGTAGCAATTTTTAGTTTATTTGTGATGATTTCCTGGCAGCTAGGCGTTGAGGCAATGTTATCCGCAGGTCTAGATGTCTATTCTAGAGGAGTGGAACCGGTTGACAGAAATTAGAGGCTTGGTGATCTGCTCTGGGCAGTTTTGCTGGGTTGGGGGAAGAGACTCAAGTTTCTCAAATTGAGAGGTAGCTTTTAGGCATTGAGTCGTCTCGAGTGAGATCTTGGATTTATTATATTTATGTTGGCCACTAGTTATACCATTCTGGCGTCGGGATGAATGAGTCATCGGAGGTCGTTAGAATGGTATCAGAAATTTACAACTTTTGAGCGCTTTCTGGATTTTCGATAATTCATTCAATCCCTGAGATTTTTCATAATGTGTGTATTTGGCGATTTTGAGAGGGTGTGAGAAATCGGTTATGACATCATACCACTGAATAGTTTCATGTCAGTGTGTCTCGGTGGCTTAAAGAGAGGTTTTGATTCATGTGTAGCTTTGATAACATCATGTTCAGGCCCTTACGACCTGGTTTCAGAGCTCCTTCTTATTACATTTAGATTTGTTGATCGCAGTTCGAGTCGGGGTACTCAAGTCGAGTTGTAGTATCACATTGTGGCGGATCTACTCGGATAGTGAGATGTGGTGAATAGGGAGGGTATCGGCTAGCATATATTCACTCGTATACCCATTACACACGGCTATTGTTGATCAGTGTTTTCGGTTAAGGTGTACGGTATTCGGGATGTATGTGCAGTATATTCTCACAAATTTAAACTTCAAACATTCTTTATAAAAGTATTCGAAGAACAGGTAAAATAAGAATCATCGTCTATCACAGGAAGCGTCAGTTGCAACATAATATTAACCTCTTTAATCAGGTCCCTTAAATAAATCTTCAAGGTATCTACCTATAATCACTAAAAATGGATACCCCAAACAGAAGTAACAGAAGCAATCCGCTTGCATTTCTGGTCATCATTCCTTTCTTTTTCATCATGATAATCATGTCAATCGTCTGTCTCCTAAGCGGTTCAACCGTCAACGGCGAACCCCTCTGGCCAGCAGAAAATCAAACCAACAACCAAGAACGCAATGACAACCAAGTAGACCCCAACATTCTCGCCGCTCGTCAGCGTCTTGAGAATCGTCTAGCGGCCCAGCAAAGAGCTGCTCACTACTTCAATCCACGGTTCAACAATATACCCGACTTACATCGTCTGAGACAACAAGTTCGCCAGAACATGGACGCCATTTTCGAGGGAGCGCCATTGCCCTGGCCGGAAATTATGGATGCGGGGTTTGGATATGATGCATTAGCGGCGATTGATCGGGAAAACGCATTACAGCAACGACGAGGTCGCGAGACTGAACGAGCCGCACAGGAAGGAAACCCAGCTCAAGAAACCAGGCACGAAGCGCCTATTCGAAATCCTCCTCGTAATACCATTACTGATACTCCAAGCTGGATATTAGAATTATTCCCGCAAGATGCGTCTGCGGACCCGAGAACCCAGGTTGAGAAACCGGAATGTCCGATTTGTATGGATGAGCTGCCGGCTCGAGTATCTGTGGCGAAACCGTGTAATCATCGGTTTTGCGTGGCGTGTTTGGAGGATTGGATACTTCATTTGAGGGAGATGACTCCGGCGCAGACGGCTAGATGCCCGATTTGCGCGGTGGATGTTGGGAGGATTGCGAGGAATGAGGATTTGAGAGGACGGATTAGAGGGGTTGGGAGAAAAGAATAGGTATGGTTGGGATGGTTGAGAGAGTGTGTGATATTTGAGACACGGTTTGAGATATAGGTTGGGGGTTTGAAGGAAAATTGTCGGTTAAGGGTGAGTTTTGGTGTACCGCATTTGAACACATATACCACCATAGGGTGCAGTGGCAGTTCCGAAACTATTATATGAAATTCTATCGTCTAGCTATGTGGTCCTTTTTTCTCAAATGAAAACTAACAATACTTTTGATTTTTTTACGTCCCGAAATATACACATGCAGAGGTGACGTCATATTAGTGAACATTCCCATTAATTTTGCCGAGAAAGTTCATGATTCTACCATCATTAGCACGCAGTTTCTTCGCGAGATCATGTTCTATTATGTTCCGTCAAGTTTGGAACTATTAGCTTTTGGAATTGCTTGAACAGATAGCTCTTAGAGTGTTTCCACAGATGACTTCTTTGTAAGTGAATCGAAGACATTCGTCTGTTTGAGTATACACTTCATTGTTAGTTCAACTGGATGATACAGATACTCCGGAAGAAATGTGAACTCAAGGATCTAGATTAATCTACAAAACTTATCTATGGAGTTCTATCGGATATTAATGGAGATGGAATATTAATAAGGGTTCAACAGGGGAAATTGTTTGAATAATGAGATATTGTGAATAGAACAGTGCTTTGCCTGTTGAGTGAGAGTATTGCAGAATGACCACAAATTATTCGTGGGTACGGTAGAATATTTGCAGTGAATATAAGCTTAGATCTAGTATCATTTTACCGTATTTCTATATTCATATAAATATCTCTTCTGCCTCGCTTTGAAGCCAGATTTATAGGCATGACAAAAAGTATCATTCAACTTTACGCACTGCTGGTGTGTACTTGTTAAGATACCGCAAAGGAAGATAAGAGCTTGATTCGAAAATTTGCATTTATTGTTTACCGCAATATTAACCATCTATACGATCTCACTAATAACCCATCAACTGACCTGTGCAACAAAAGATCATCAATTTAAAATGGATAATCACCAAGAAGAAAACGATATCAACCCGTCCGACATCCCTCCCGAGATCCAAGCCGCCAGCCAACACCACGAGAATCATCTCGCAATCGAACGAGGAGACTCTCTCACCTTCCCAAACACACCCAATCCCCTCCAACACTCAAACGCCAACGCACTCAACATCCCCCCTCCGGAAGAAAATCTCCAGCCCATTCCCTCCGCCCACCCACCGAGCACAGCCTCCGCGAACTCCCCCACGTCTTCAACCTCATCACGCACTACGACCAAACCGCTTCCCTCCCCCTCCCCGCTCTCCAATTCCGCAACCGACTCGTCTCCCTCCTGCACGGCGACACAGTGCGCTGGCCCATGCACGACGAGCTCCCCCCAGGGCTGCTCCCGCATCTCTATCCCACTCTCGAGCTCTCCGCTCTGCGGGAAGTGCAAGCGCTTATCCGACGACTGATCCACGAGTACTACGGAGCGATTCCGCGGGCGGAGGCCCCCGATACCCCGGCGTGGATCTTGGGGTTGTTTCCCGATCGGGGGCCGCGGGGTCAGAGAGATGCGAATGGAGTGCCGGTGTGTCCGGTTTGTTTGCGGGAGTTGCCGCCACGGGTGTCGATTGTGAGACCGTGTGGTCATCGGTTTTGTGAGGAGTGTTTGGAGGAGTGGATTCCGCATGCGAATTTGATGAATCCGCCGGCGAAGTGTCCAGTGTGTTTTGTGCGTATTGCGCGGATTGGGAATAATGGGGAGTTGGGACATAGGGTGGGAAAGTTTTTGGGATGGGATTTTGAGAGGAGGGGGGGTTGATCTTTTGGGGAGGGGAATGACTGGTTAGGCTTGGGGAGGGATGGTCGGATAGAATCGGGATACTTGGGAGCCGGATTCTAGGTTGGAGCAAGGCTGGATTGGGTGATGTTTTGAGAGGGAGTGAGGCTGAGATTTCTGATTCCAAGTTAGATGTATGAATAGGGCTCGGAATTCTTTATCCTTTCAGATCTGCAATATGACCTTTTAATAATGTCCCGAAGAAGGATAAGTTACCTAGTAGTAAATCCCAAGTACATCCATCCAGAGTAAGAAGAGAAAGAATCACAACATACAATATCAACAATCTATTGAGTATCCGGCGGTAACTCCTCCCTAACCCTCTTCACACCTCGTCTATTCGCCGCCGCAACCCCCACAAACCCCACCACCCAATCCCTCACCCGCTTAACTTTCGCCATCTGTATATCTATCCCCTTCCTCTCCAAATCCTTCTTCCCATAGCATCCTCCCACATCACTCCTATCAATCTTTTCCCGATACATCAGACACGCCTTCGTCATATCCTTCCTCAAACTCTGACCATGAACTTTCCCTCTAAAGCTTCCTAACGCTACATTTTTCATCAACACGATATCCTGAACTCTTAAATTTTCCAGTACTTCTTTAACTTCTTCTTTCCCCTTTCCCGATAACCAGAAATTGATTGCGAAGCCACTTTTCGTTTCATCGCCAACCAATATCTCGATAAGCGATACATTGCCTCCTTGTCTAGTGGATATCGCTCTCGGTTCAGAGATTGAAATAATACCCACAATGACATTGACCGTCATGGTTTGCGGGACTATTGAAGATAGATGTTGTGCATGCGGCATATCTTTTAGATTTGTCAAGTGGCCTGCCACTGGAACTTGTACACTATCCCCAGATTGTGGGAGGAATAGAGATTGAGAATCATATCCCGATGTAGAATAGGTTGTAGAATCAAAATCCGAATAGGTGATTTGAGAAGAGGGGATATCGTGAATAGCGTAGGAATGCTCGTAGAATTGAGAGAGTACCCCATCTACCTCTTGCTGATCATGATTATCATCGTTGATAGAGAGGTATGAATCTAGATTAGATGGCGATTGAGAGTATCCCTGAGATTGCGAGAGGAGAGTAGTAGCCGAGAAGAAATCTAAAGCATGACCCCCATATAGGGGTTGAAAAGCATGATCTTGCGAAGCTCCCGTAGTAAGATGTTTTCGCTCGAGAGGAAGTTCACGCCATTCCGGGTTTTGAGCGATGGAGAATTCCAAGACGCTCGTGTTATTCCGTGAGGCGGAATTGGGGTATGGATGTGGAAGATGTAGGAAGTAGATGAAGGGTTCGGTGAAGTCACTGTGAAGTTTTGATTCGTCCCAGTTGAGTGAGTGGTATGTGGGCGCGCCTGTGAGAAATATAATTTTGGGTGGCATGATTAGATGAGATGGCGTTGCGACCAATCATGTTAATAAATGGACATTGCGGACTTTTACTTTTCGGGACCGAGGGGTGTAAACTGTAAAATTGTGGTGCGTTTGCTGACTAGATTGTAATTATTGAGTTATTAGACCACAGAAAGAAGGGGCTAAATTATGGTCGTTATTTCTATATTTAACTAGTCTAGATTAGGTATAAAAGGAGTAATTCTCGGATTACCCCTTTTAGTTTAATAAAATATCAACCCCCACTATTAAAACCTGTCTTCTACCACCCCTCGAATACCTTGCCGACATATGCAGAATTACGGATATAAGAAATCACCGACGGTGAATTGTTCTTTCCAAGCTTCAAAGTGGTATACTATATGTAAGTTGTATTTGTAGCATGTCAGACAATAATAATGAGGAATATTCGCATTAGAGTCGTTATTTCTGCTCCTTTCATCGTCCGCAACATAATATCAAATATCATTATCTTCTTTGAAATCTCGTTTACTTTGTACGGCAAAGATTTCATAAATCCTTCACAATCCATCAGATAAAAACTCAAAGCGGATCTGATAAAAGATTCCACGTTACTCGGGTATAATCCGTGAATCCACCGTTGTATAACGACAAGCTGGGAACCAATCATCGTCCCGTATTATTAGTATTGAACTCCACCCAAATGTCCAGTTCTGGAGATAAAACGAGCAACGATGCCACCAGAATTGCGATTCATTCCATTCCGCGCAAGAAGAAGAAAACTATGGCTTCCACTTTCAAGTCCTTCTTGACTTCTGCTAAGCAAACTATTTCAGGACAATCCACACCAATTCCAGGAACACCATCGGAAAATACTCCAATTGACAAAATATTCCCAAAAGTTGACCCGGCTGTGGATGGAGATGATTGTGATCATGATTGTGAATCGTGTCA
This sequence comes from Sclerotinia spermophila, assembly GCA_038090695.1. Taxonomy (NCBI): domain Eukaryota; kingdom Fungi; phylum Ascomycota; class Leotiomycetes; order Helotiales; family Sclerotiniaceae; genus Sclerotinia; species Sclerotinia spermophila. The sequence continues at coordinate 6,434 of JBBMOJ010000154.1, read as the reverse complement.
TGTAAAATATCCAAAGGGATTCAAGATCGATGAGGAAGATGAGTTATATGGTCATGTCAAAGGATGGAGTACCCATATTCTAGTTGCGACCGGAAAGTCAGACTGGGTGAGAGATGTCGCAGATGAGAAGGGGAGTGTAATGCAAGCAATCGACCATGGTTCTGTCAAACCAAGTAATGGGGTTAGTTATCTTTCTTCTACCAAAACCATATGTTATCCCGTTTTGAAACATGCTGACGATCCACTGTGGAATCTTATGCTCTCCGCGTCCAATATACCCACACCTTCACATTCCACAGATTACTCGCAGCCTACGACTGTACTCCTATTACCTGCATTTGTCGTAATCGATAACGTTACTCCACAATCAGTTCCAACTCTGATAACAGAGTTCATCGACAAAGCTCCCACCACCATGACACCTCTTGGACCTTTTTCGATACCTGCATGCCTTCCCGATCCTCTTCCATCCGCAGAACAACTCACCTCAAGACCATCACCACATCGCGCCCTCATCCTTCTCTGCTCACAGAAAACTCGAGATGCGAGATGTGGACAAAGTGCGCCTTTACTGAAGAAGGAATTTGAGAGGCATTTGAGACCACTTGGACTTTTCCGAGATCTGGATGACGATAGACCAGGAGGAGTTGGTATATACTTTATATCTCACGTTGGAGGACACAAATATAGTGCCAACGTCATGATCTACCGGAGATCTGACGCGTTCGGATTGGATGCTGTTGAAAGAGCCAACACGGATGGGGATATTATGCCGTCGAGACTTGTACCTGGAGAAGATGAGAACAAGGGTGCAGCTCAATGCATGTGGCTCGCAAGAGTCAAACCCGAAGATTGTGAGGGTCTTGTGAAATTTACCGTTTTGCAAGGAAAGCTCATCAAGCCGGAAAGTCAATTGAGAGGTGGATTCGATCGGCAAAAGGGACTCTTTAGTTGGTAAACACTGGGCAGATAATCCAAGGACATTAGAGGGAAGGTTTCATTTTGTGTAGGTTGGGGAAGCACGTAGAAGTTGATTTATAGAGCATTTAATGAGATATGGGGCATAAAAGCATAAACTTAATCATCATAGAGTTAGTCAGATGATACAAAACCACTGGATGGTTTTAACCCTGATTAACCCTCAAATCAATATCAATAGAAGATTGAGTTTTCATGAGAGCGAGCAACGCGATGATTGGATTCTGGGGTTATTGGATTATTGAAACGATTCGAGAGATTTCTTCCGATTGATTAGTTAAATAAGAATAAAATATAATAAAAATGACACTTTTACGAGCTTTTTTTTTTTTTTTTGGATCTACGATGGTGAATTAGCAAGCACTTGTTAGGTTATTAGGTGAGTGGGTGATTAGCTCATTATTAGCACTTGTAGAGAATAACAACTCTATTTAGATCAAAGTATACATCGTTCTTTATATTGCTTATTATATATTATATATAGTTATATCGAATATTGTATCTAGATACTTTTATTATTATTAAGTAAGTATAGTAAGTAATAATAATAAGTAATCAAGTAATCAAGAAGTAAGTAAGTATATATAGTAGAACCAACCTAGTTATACCGGATTAAAAAATTCGACTAATCAAATCCGGTATAATCAGTAATCCAATATAAGCAGATAGTCACATAGTTAATTTAGCCTTACTATAATCAATTTTTCAATATAATCCATTATATACTCTTGTTTATTTCAAAATTAATTATATAATATAAGGTTTCAGACTTTTCTGAATAATTATATATCAATTTTATTATTAAACTTGACCTCTTTATACCAGAATCAGCTGAAAGTTGTTTGATAAACCAGTATATAAAGGAATTCTAATATAGTCATACAAAAAATAGTGAAATCAGGAAATTATTCCGGTATAACCAGGTTCTACTGTAGATAGATAGATAGATAGATAATAGACAGTACTGGTATTCAAACATTCAAACATTCAAACCTCCAAGCACATGAATTCGCGTCTTCCTCTTTCCAGTTGCCTATGACAACCAAATATAAAACTAATTTACCCCCAAATCAGGTCTAAACAAATCAATTAGAATCATTTGACGGGATGGACTTTGATCACAAGAGCCGTTCATCCATTCAATTCAATCCATCTATCTAATCCATCCCCATCCATCCATCCATCCATCCATCCATCCATTTCATTCATACAATTCCAAGTTCCATTTCATTACATTACATTAAATTCATTTGATTTGATTTCAACCAAAAAAACCTCCCACAATTATTACATTACATTACTTTACTTTACTTTACCCGCCTACCTTTACTTTACTCTTTACTCTTTCTTACTATTGATCGTATTGATTGCCATGAGTTAGCATTTGCTTGTAGTAAATCATAACATTCATCCATCCCTCCATCCATACATCCATACACTTACCAAAAGTTTTGTTTTCAATTGTCGCATATGCATATGCTACATATTCTTAAGCACTCCGCTTGAATTATACGAGGACTCGAGTATAATCCTTAGCTAGCTTTCATCATGGCTACCAGTTTTCCTTACCCAGAATCGGTACATTCAAAGTGCCCCAAGACAGCATCGGTACTCAAAGCATTTATGCATAAGCGCACGCCTTCTGAAGGATCGACTCTATCACCGGCAACTTCACCAAATGACGTGTTTGTAGCTTCTCCAGCTTTCGAGGATATGCCATCTCCGACCGATTATACTCACCATCGCGCTCTCGCAGATATTCCACGAAATCAGCAGACGTCTACTCTCATCTCACCTTATACCACTTCACAACAAGAGGGACTTCGACCTAAGACAGGTTATGCGGGTAAAGGATTGCATAAAAAGACAATGAGTGTCTTGTCACTCAAGTCATTGGCGGGCCCAGCAAAGGATCCGAATAAGGGAACATCAATTCGAGAAAAGACTTCCACGAAACCCAAAAAGACCAAGTCCTCAACAAGTCTGGTGGGACTCCTCACGCGCCCAAGGTCATCGAAGAACCTTAAATTAGATGTAGAGCTAGCACAATGCAATTCGAAAGATAAGGAGAATCAAACTCCGGTGCTATCATCGCCTGTCCTAGAACCCGCTACTCGTCCTGCACGACCACCAATATATTCACAATTCTCAAGTGATATGTTCACCAAACAACCTCTGGGAGGTAAATTCTTAGAGGATGAAATCGACCTTCATACACCTGAAAACCACTCGCCAAGTAAGCAACGAAGCTTTTATAATGGGCAAAGCACAAAACCGAGTCCTGCAAGCCGAGAAGGCGGATCGATACGGCCGCATTCCACATATTTACCCAGCAGTTTCAGTATCCAAGACATTCAGAGGAATATAAGCGGGGAAAGCAAAAACAGATCCAGTGTTGACATTCCGAGGCGACAAGTCTCGAATGAAAAGAACCCGAGTTTTGATTATCGAACATCGATGGACTTGAGACCCAGATCAAGCTTCCAACGATCTAGCACCGAAACATCAGTTGCGTCAATCAAAACATCAAGTAGTACTCGGGGCTCTCGCGTCATGGCGGCAGTTTCCAACTTCACAGCAAAGGCAAGAGGGGATAGCGGGGTCTATGTCCCGGTACAGACACCGACGTCTGAGACATTTGGACCCGACAGACCTCTCAATGATAAAGATATCGACGCCGAGTTCGAGGCTATGTTGGATAGGCGGAACATCCCCGAGCATCAACGAGGGAAGATGAGAAATCTTGCCAAATCCATGAAGAAAGATTTTATAAAACAAGATTGGGCCGAAACTGCTGCTGCGAGAAATGTTAGGCCAGTCAGTCATGGTAGTGACACGAGTGGCGAAAACGCAAAGGCTGAGGAAACACCAGAGGTGAAGAAGAAAAAGAAGAGACCAAGAAGCCGAACTTTCACCCTCTCCAGATCCACTAGTAAGGAACGACCAGCCGAAAAGGATAAAAAGGCAGAAGGTATTGTGGGAAATAGGAAATCTGCCGAGTCATTGAACGGTGGAAATAAATCACTTACTTCTGCTGGCGCACAAGTAGCACAAAATTTGATTGCCAAGGCCAAGGGTCAAACACCGGATGATTTTGTGGCATACTTGAGAAAGGTCCAGAAACCAGAATCTGTGGAAGTAGGAAGGTTGCATAAACTCAGGCTACTATTACGAAATGAAACGGTGGCCTGGACTGACAATTTCGTCCGTCAAGGCGGAATGGAAGAGATAGTGGGACTGTTACATAGAACTATGGAAGTTGAGTGGAGGTTTGTTGCATTTTTTTTTTTCAATTATTGAGAGCAAAATGGCTGACGTATATACAGAGAGGAGCATGAAGATGCTTTACTACATGAAGTTTTGCTCTGCTTGAAAGCACTATCAACTACGGCTTTAGCACTGCAACATCTTAACATTATTCAAAAGACTCTTTTTCCCGCACTTCTTCATATGCTTTTCGACGAGGAGAAAAAGGGGCCAGCCGAATTCACTACACGAAACATTGTCACTTGGCTTCTATTTACTTACCTCAAATCCGCCACCCTTAGCGAGCGCGCAACCAGAGCTCGTTTCCTGCTCTCCTATCTTCGCGACCCTGAACCGAATGAATCTCAACGCCCTGTCGATTTCGTCCTTGATATGCGTCGTCAGCGTCCTTATCGTGTTTGGTGCAAAGAAGTCAGTAATGTTACCAAAGAAGTCTTTTGGATCTTCCTCCACAATCTCAATGTCATCCCTCGCCCAGATTCCCGCCATTCTCCAGATCGATACGATGATCGCCCACCTGATCTCCCATATATGATCAAGCACTTTCCACAAGAACTTCCTCCGGTTCCAGCTGCACCATATGTTGGAGGTGTTGAATGGGATGCAACCAATTATCTTGCTTCTCATCTCGACATTGTCAATGGCTGCATTGCATCTCTCCCCACTCTCGAAGAACGTAACCAAGTTCGCGAAGAATTGAAAGTCTCTGGCTGGGAAAAATGTATGGGTTCTACCCTGCGTCTATGCAAAGAGAAATTCTACGGCGGCGTTCATGCGGGATTGAGATGCTGGGTCGCGGCTGCAATTGAAGATGGTTGGGAAACTAAAGATGTGAGATGCGGTCCCAGTCCTGAAAGCAAAAGTCCGGTTCGAAAAAATGTCACTCCAAAGAAAGCATCTGGTGCGGTGGTGGAAAATGCTGCTCCCAAGATTGATATGAAGTTGAGTTTTGCACAGAACAGGGTTGATAATGGGGGAGATGCTTGGCTTTGAGGTTGATGATGTATTGTCATCGCAGTTCGGCTGGAGTAATCAAGATGGAGAAGGGGAGGAGAAAATGTAAGAAGTACAACCTAGTGGTTCATACATCTAAATGAAGAAACAATAAAGAGAGAAAAGAAGAATAATTGCGAGGTGAAGATATCACACTACTCTATTTGATATAGTTGTATGGGCTTGGTTTAATTGGTTGGACGGGGTGGTTAGGATTTGTTTGGATGGAGGGGTGGTGTGTTGGAGTAATTATTGATTGTCCTGGATATTTTGTGATTGAGAGTTCCTTTTCTCAATCTCCTGTTGAGGCAAAACTTTTTTCTGGAAAGGATTTGTAGAGTGAGTGAAGAATATGAGAGAGAAAGGGAGAAGGGAGACGAGAGAAGGGATTAAGAAATGGACGAGAGAGGGAGAAAGAGTGAAATCAAGAAATAAAGAAGGCCGGGATGTGATTGATGACGACTTTATGATAAATGATTCAATGGTAGTTTTTTCTGCGTTTTTATCTTTTTGTGTGTGTTTCTTTTTGTTTTTTTGTTTTTTTTGGTTCTTCTATTCAATTCAATTCAACTCAACTTATTGTTGTGGGTTTTTTGGATGATGAATTTTGGGTTATGAGGATACTGGATTTGGGATTTGGGAGTGAGAGTGAGTGGTGGTAGTGAGTGAGAGTGAGTGAGAATGTGTGATGGTAGTAGTAGTAGTAGCGGTGGTGATATGGTACGAAGGAAGAATAGTACTATGTTAGTGAGAGTGAGAGTGCTATGGTAGTAGTAATAGGATAGAATAGGATAGGATAGGATAGGAATATCATTTATAATATTTAGTTCTTCCTGGGTGTTGTTTGTTTGTGTGTGTTTGTGGATATACTCGTTTGTATATGAATTTTGTGGAATTTGCATCGAGCGAGAGGTGTTAAATAGAATATAAGATATTAAGAGTCAGATGGTGGTATATAAGTTTTAGTATGGAAGATAGAAGATGTTAGTATAATATATGAGTAAAATAGTAAATAGACTTTGCTTCGAGGAGGTAAGTGTATAGTTAATAGGGAAGATATTGTAACATAGTTCATATACATATAGGCCATATCACTATATGGGCCACTTTCACTTCAATTCATATATACTCAATTCAATATTGTTACGGAGGTTCCCGCACCGCAACATGGATTATAAAGATAAACGGTAGCATCA